>JAOTOM010002721.1:0-35000 GCA_034440615.1 Ashinkailepas kermadecensis | reverse complement strand
CAAGTTCATATTCTTATCTTGAACTTTACCTTTTTTAAACCTTTTAAATATAACCCTTTGTGATCCATGCCAAAATTATGGATGGCTTTCCATCTCATGACAATTAATCATTGTAGCCATCATCGTTAATCATACCAAATCGGACCTTGAGATGAAATATATGTAGGTATCTACCTGTATTCTCAAAATGCACTGAAGCTACACTTAAACTCAAATCGATGACAATAATAGATGGATAGGCGCAAGTACCAAATTTTGGTATCAGAACCAACAGAAAGGATCTTCGAGTACCTCCCCATTTTCTTCATATTTAACGGATGTGCTGGGCGGTGGGCGCCAAACGTCCAACCGTTTTGCTTCAAATGTAACTATCGAACGTAAACGTACTTTTAGTCGGCAGCGACAGCGACAGCGACAGCGACAGCGACAGCGACAGCGACAGCGACAGCGACAGCGACAGCGACAGCGACAGCGACAGCGACAGCGACAGCGACAGAGACAGCGATAGCGACAGCGATAGCGACAGCGACAGCGACAGAGACAGCGACAGCGATAGCGACAGCGATAGCGATAGAGATAGAGATAGAGATAGCGACAGAGATAGAGACAGCGATAGCGATAGCGACAGCGATAGCGACATAGAGATAGAGAGAGAGAGAGAGAGAGAGAGAGAGAGAGAGAGAGAGAGAGAGAGAGAGAGAGAGAGAGAGAGAGAGAGAGAGAGAGAGAGAGAGAGAGAGAGAGAGAGAGAGAGAGAGAGAGAGAGAGAGAGAGAGAGAGAGAGAGAGAGAGAGAGAGAGAGAGAGAGAGTTTAAAACGATAGGACCGTGTTTGTGTGTTCGGTCATCATAACTACATCATATGTCAACACACTAAGGTACAAACACAATTATGCACAAAACCATTATTACCAAAACAAATATTAAATCAGCATACCTCATGCTAAATGCCGGTTGTGTTCAAATATCGCCAGGCTTGTTATTCTGTCATTTTCTTGCCTTTAAGAACAGTGAATTAGTTACATATCTAGGCTTCAGCGCGTCTCGACAAGTGTGGTAATTCCCTAATCCAGCTTGGCACATACCCCATTTGAAACAATGGTTCAATATATATAAAGTAGTGTCACTTTCACGAGTAATACCACCTCTATGATTCCTCACATGACTGTTTGAGTGTGCATGTCGCAAGCTAAATATGAAGTTCCGCTTCGCATGGTGCCGCTAGGTGGTGGTGCCGCTAGATGACCTGACCGGCCCATTAGGTGCTGCCGCCTATCGTGGAAATGGGAACCTGGCAAACAGTGAGGGCGCGGCTGCATTGTTGGTTTGGTGCTAGAGGAGTGAGGGCGGCGGACAAATATATCCCAGACCGAAGATCCAGTCTCTGGAAAGTCGGGTGTCGCGACATAGGAGGAATCGACAATTGAACAATGGCATGCAAGGTGCATTTTAAGGCATACAATAATCTGGATTCATAAAGACTCAGGAATGCACATAATTGCCAACAGCGTTCAACTTGTTCGGGTAATTGACAACTGCAGCGCCATGCATACATAGATTATCTACCTCTCCCATGAAATTAATGTCCATATTCGTGATGACGTCTGATGACTTTTTGGGCTAGTTAGGCCTAAGGCAACCGATACATTTTGATTGGCTAGGGCTATGGCAAATGTTACCAACTCAAATTTAACGTCCATTCTTCGTGGTAGTTCAGCCTGGTGGTTGTAAGTAACATGCAATTTATATCATTGAAGTCATCAGCTCGACCTGGCCTGTACCCAGCTTGACCTGGCCAATTCATCCAGATGTGGCGTCTGGTAGTTTGCTGGGTTGCAAGACACCCAAGGACAGCCAAAGACACTTCTGTGAAACGGTCAAGTGTTAGGTTGGTGACATTTCAACTTCGTTTGAAAACAAATAATCGATTTTGTGTTTATCGAAACCCTGATCTGACGTGAACTGTGAATCAGTGAACCGAATTATGCCAGTTGAGTCGCCAATTGCGAGATTTCGTAAGAAGCAGTACGTGATCCTCCGATTAGTTTCCCGTTTCGCTCGCACGCTCCATTTGCAAACGCCGCGGCACCAAAACAATTCCTTGTAGCGCTGAAAATGGCGAAATGTGCACAGTCGACAATTTGGATATGAGTTAGGGACAAAGCGATGCTGTCAGGTACGCTGTCTGGTTGCTGGGCGTACCTACCGCATGGCTATCTAGCGTTGGTACATTTATGCAGGAATGCATGCATGCATGCATATATGTATGTATGCACATAGGTATGTATGTACATATGTATGTATTTATACTTGCACATATGCATGTGTGCATGCATGCATACATGTACGTATGTGTGTTGATTGGTTATTCGGGCTTTGGAGCGCATCGAACATATTGATTACATAAGCACCCATGAATGCATGAATGTGAACATGTATGTATATATGAATGCATATATATACATACATACATATATATATATATAGATGTATATATATATATATATATATATATATATATATATATATATAAATATATGCATGCAAATGTATTGCATGTACATTGAACTATTATATGGTTAATTTATTCAAAGTAAACACGTATAATTAAACGCCACTTCACATCTTCATGCGCTTTGTGAATACTGAATGATGCTAGAGCATTAGGATTTCGCTCACGAACCCATTCCCGATATGGGACCACATGAGCCACTGAAGCCAAACACTTGACTTGAAATCTGCTCATCCACATGACGGCGTAGACCCAGCAAGTAAAACATAATTTACGCCGACGTTTACCTCCCGAAACGGGCGCATCCATGAATATGGCCGACTTGCTCTGTGCTGCCAGCGCCATCTGTTTGGAGACTTCCGGATCAATGGTGCTGCTGTCCACCATCAGAGTGCCGGGCCGCACAGATCTGGCCGAGGAGAGGTTGTCTGGTTACTCTATTGTAAATCAGTATCCGAAGTCAGTCTGCCGGTCTTCATGTCTGTCTTGGGTGTCGATTTGACGTCTTTACTGTATGGAGGAGCAAGTGCCGTGCACAATATCGATTCGCACATGTTTCCACGCCTTGTCAAACCCAGTCAAACAGTCAGTCAATAGTCAAACAGGTGTTTACACTAGGTTTTGTGTGGTTATCGTAGGCCGTGTGAAGACTCGGGGGCATCTCTCAGTCACCGCTGCCTCTGACTGGGGCGGACCTCCCAGTCACCACTGGCTCTGACTGGGGAAGGGGGCACCTCCCAGTCACCGCTGCCTGTGACTGGGGGGGGGCTTCCGGGCTCAAGTCGCAGTCATTTATGAGACTTGAGCCCGGATGACCTTTATCAATTAATGAGACGATCCAGGTTTGGCTTAGACGCTGAAGCTAGACTTCTCGTCAATTGCCCTGAGCTTCTGACACTGGTGAATTCAGGCACTAGTCTGGAAGCTTCCCGAACAACATCACATCTTAACCTCAGCTGACACCCGACCTACGAAGCGAAATGTGATAATCGCACATAGTTAGTATCCAAAGATACTGAGTAATGTCGTTCACGGGGTTCACACACTCATGCACTGTGGGAAGTGCCCAAACGCCGGCGGGGTTCACAAACTCAGGCACTGTGGGAAGTGACCAAACCCCGGCGGGGTTCACAAACTCAGGCACTGTGGGAAGTGACCAAACCCCGGCGGGGTTCACAAACTCAGGCACTGTGGGAAGTGACCAAACACAGGCGGGGTTCACAACAACCGCACACATTGTGGGAAGTGACCAAATGGTGGAACGAACGAGGGCTAACGCCCCAGCCAAAAATGGTACTGGTATCGTGGTGTATCATGTCAACTGGCTGAATGGCCATTGGTTAACTACGGTGCCTCCTCAGACGGTGATTGATTGATTATTTGGGTTTAAGGGCACGCCGACTACAGGGTCATTTGGCGCCCACCCCCAGACGGTGACATTCTGAACCCTGAATGGTCTACGTTGGCCATTGACTGATCGCATTAGCTATGGGTGCGGTCGGCTCGGGTTTGCTCACGTCTGCGTAGAGCCGATTGAATACCAGGTGCAGTTGTGTCATGTCCGGTGAGCGTCTGGCTCGGTCTGACCTGGTGGGGGTGGGCGGGCCATGTAATATCAAGTCAGGCCAGATCAGGTCACCTTGCACCAATTCTGATCACATCCGGTCAGATCGAGTGGGTCGTCACGAACAACACCACCTCCACCTCAACACAAACCCGATGTAATCCCCTCCCGACCTCGACCTGCCCCGGCGCACACGTAACGCGGCACCCACTTGAGCACGCCATCGTCGCCGGTGTACACCTGCCGCACGTGCTGGCTGTTCGGCAGCATGCTGACGATGCGGTCGCTCCTGTCGGCCACGGCGGCCGGCGTCGGACACACCTCGGCACCGAGCGTCCCGAGCCGCGCCGCCGCCTCGGCAGACACGTCAAACACGGCCACAGCGTGTCCCTGAGGCCACAGCGGCAGACATGTCAAACACGGCCACAGTGTGGATAAGAATACCTTGGATCATAGGAGATCATACGAAGCAAAAGGAAAAACGAAAGTTCTGGTTTGAGGTCCAGCAAAGTCTTCCTGCCTCACTGTATAAGTATTCCACGCTTCCACAAATGTACCCCAATTTCACAGCTTGCAAAAATTCAGCACAATACTAAAATCGTCAAAAAACATAAGGCATTGGAACAGCTTTAAGCATGTCACAGCATCAGCACAAACACCCAATTACTGTACAGGCATGCATCGGAGCGGCCAAAACCGACCTTTTTGATCAGGTTTTCCACCATGGGACCTCCCATGTTCCCCAAGCCGATGAAGCCCACTTTAGAGCCGGATGCATCACTTGACAGGGACGCTGCCAACAGTAGACGACAGTCAGATGAAGACACACATCAGATAATCGTGCAGTATCCAATCAAAATATCGCAAAAATACCGCTAACGAAACAGACGCAATGAACACAACACAAAGTGAGCCAAGACGATGCCGCACGCCATGCTCTACACCAATTTCCAGTCACACTCAGCGCGGCTGTTAGACCTAATGCCCACTTATTGCGCGCCGTGTGTGAGTGCCGGCCGCCGTTCGTCTGACAGTGTTCCACTCGTGCTTGGAGTGCTCATTTTCTTTTTTGACGGTCTCACCCAATTTGCAACGTCTACACCAATTAGAGCCGTCATCAGATCAACAACCGAGGTCGTTATAAAACTGGATACATGCCTAGCCATTGGATGCATGTATGGATAAAGGAGGTGCGCTCCACAACTCACCTATTCGGGGTCTACGAGCGATCGCTTGGAAACTTGACAGGCAGGAGTTCAGGCGTCTTGTGGCAAACATTTTTTTCCCCGAAATAAATCTCCTCTGAAACAAAGATGCATGTGTGGTAAGCTAGATCGTTTTGAAACAAGGTGCTATGCTTATCAACCGCACAGCATATCAGGAAATGTTTATCATGACATAGCCAATAATTGCCATCTACGATGCAGCTCTGCCAATTACGACACAAAACTACTGATGCAGTTCTCATGCACCTGAAGATCACAGAGCGACACCTTTCCTCCAGTCTGGTGGATGCTTATCTGTGGTTAGAGGAGACACCATTTAAAAATGTGAGTGACTAGTCCATCTCCACCCTCTGCTAAGCATGCCCATATCCATAAGTGTAGTCATTATGGCACCCAGCATATGTAGGTGTAGGTTTTATGCTACCAGAAATATTTGAGGTTAGGTTAACTTAGTTTGTGGTAGATTATTGTAGGTTTTATGCCATCCAATATCTGTAGTCTTTTTTAATATAATTTTTTTTCTTCAAAAACCACTTAGGTTAGGCTAGGCTACAGTAAATATATAGAACAAGCCCCTCAGCCAATTTCTGGTAAAACATGTTTTTTTTGGTGCTTTCTGCTATTATTTGAATGAATTTTATATGGATTTATTTGGGAAATGACAACTTTTCAAGATACAAGCAGATTACGTTGAAGTACTTATATCTCAATGAGTAGTCAGTTCACTAAGAAAAGAACTTCAAATTCATTTAAATAGCAGTAAAAAGAAACAAGAGAAAAAACACATTTTAAACAATACAGATGCATGTTGAAATGGTAAAATGAGGCAAAAGTGTGGGGGAATATGTGGTTAAGGTGGCATAATATATAATGAAGAATGATATAAATTTGCAAAATAAAAAAAACAACCTAACAGATAACATTTGTGAACATGCATACTGGCATGCATGCATGCATCACAATAGACAGACACTTTCATCAACACATTGATGGTATTGTGCAAATAGTTGTAAGTCTGGCCAGCAACTTACAAAGGTCTACTTTGTCATTCTCCTGAATTTATGAAAACCCTGTACATTACTCATGTCAGACTGCTCATGGAGTTTTCCTTGTGTGTTTGGAATACATGATGGATAGGTGATTCAAGGTGACTGGCCAGTACAGATAAGGTGACATGGAACATAGAGTGGAATGAAAGTTTGGATTATGGTGTGAGATTGCAAACACTAGATTTGTACTATGTGAAAGTTGGAATGATTCAAGCAGACATTATGAAATGTTGGAATATTTTTAATGGCCATTCTGCCTTCAAGATCATTTTTAACATGTTTGTGCTGGCACCATTGGTAAACACATGTGGACCTTGACTGAAATTGGCTTAAAGATGTGAGTCAGTGGATTGTAGGAGCTTTTTTAAACCTCAGATGCTGTGCCATTTGGAATTAATTATCCAATGATGTAGTAACATTAACAAACCTGGCTGCATTTAAAGCTGCACTGCACTCAAAAGTCTGCACAATGCTGCATGAATATAATGAATAGATTAACCCTGATCACATACAAATAAAACTTTAAGAGTAGCCATACTTCTTTGCATTCAATTTTGCTGAACTCACATAAGAATCTTGTGACAACTATCTATTAGCAGATGTAGTGGTTACTCTATGTATATAAGTTCTGCTTAAGGTACACTTGCCAGTTCCTGCTACTTGCCCTGTCTATGTGATAGCTCTATTAACCTATGGAACTGGGGTACCTACAGATAAAGGCTCCCCTTTGTTGGCCACGGAACTCATCTTTGGGTGAAATGAAACTTGATAATTTGGGTAGCCAACCAGATGAGAGAACACCCTATAAGGGGCTCGGGGTTGGGTAATATAGCATAAAATGTAGAATTCAAAATAAAGAAAAAGGTGGCATAACCTAGCTTAACCTTCAATGTAAGATGACAATTTTTCTAAATTGAAAACTTCCAAACAAATTTTTGTTACAAAAATTTTCAACACAAAAAATATAACCCAACCTAACCTGGTATTATTGGAGATCAAGTTAAAATTTGATTCTTTGGATTTTTTTTTAAAATACAATATACTTTAAGATGAAAAATATGATGCAACCACTCATTTTCTCTGCAAATGATTACTTTTCATTTGGCAAAGAAATACATAAACGAAATCCTCACTCTACAAATATTGCCCATATGGTATAATTATCTGTATCTCATGCATCACATACATGATAAAGAAGTTCAACACTTTATGCACTTGATTCAATACTCTGACATCAAAAACCTCATGCTTCTGGCTTAATTCCATATTCATTCCTGACCCTGAATATTTGCAGCCAGATGCATCCAAAACCATCGATCAAGGCAGGAAGTTCCTTGTGATGCTGTTTACATTAATAGCAATGCTAGGAATGTTTGCAAGATTTGATGCATCATGGTGGAAAAGTTTGTTTTGGATGATTCAGGTTTTCTGGTTAGGTTAGATTATATATTAGCTATAATATGTTATATATTATGCAACATTATCTTAGTCTAGGTTAGGTTAGGGGTAATCTTTTACTTTCTGCTGTAGCACTTTCTCTTGGCCAGAGCTCAACACAACACCACATGTGAACCAAAATATTAGAAAAGTGCTACCCTGGCAGACGTTGCAAACACAAATGAAATTATCTCTCCAGAACCTACATACATAACTTGGTATTATTGTCCTAAAATGTGTCTTTTTTGGAATTTTTCTTCAGAATACCATGTTTATGGAGGTGACTAAGGTGATGGGACCAACCACTTATTTTCTGTGCAAGTGGATTTTTTGTTGAAAAATTGTCCAACTCAAAAACTTAAACCAGCCTAAACTAACCAAACCTGACCCATTTGATTGCATTTTGGAGGCAAATGTGTGTAAGCATTTCTCTTGTTACCACCTAAGGCACAATACGAGAAAAAAATTGACAAAAAAATTGACAAACACTGATTTTTTTCTTCAAAAGCGGCTTAGGTTAGGTTAGTAATGTTGCAGAGCTGTGTTGAGTTAGGCTGGGTTGTTTCTTTTATTCATTTTGATAATTTTCAGAAAAATAAATGGTTGACATTTTTGTAATTAAAAAAAAATTATCCAAAGGTAGGTTAGGCCAGGTTAGGTTAGATTATGATTCATTTTATTTAATTTTTGTAAACATTTCTTTGTATGCTGTTACCTAACTTAAAGCCCCTTTTTTGCATTATTTTGTTCACAACCTGAAAAGTAAGCATTTGCACAGAAAATATGTGGTCCCATCATCTTAGTCACCTTCATAAACATGGTATTCGAAAGAAAAATTCACAAAAATCAAAACACACCTTGTAAGACAAATTTACCCAGAATTACTTAGTATTAGTAACGAGTACGACTATATGACTCAACGGTCGACGTGTCGTAAAAACTAATAACCAACCAGTAACGAGTACGAAGAGCTGCGCTGTAAGGTGCCGTGGTGCGCCATGATGCCTATAATATGGTGCTTGAACTCGTGGTCAGTTCGTAGAGTTTTTTTTTCTTTGAATACCAACCAGATGACGGAGATAATACCCTTTTTGTAGCGGATGAACTTATGAACTGCAATTCGAAGTCATTGGTTCATTTTCCTTCCATCGCCCCTGCTCGTCAAGTCCTCCCGTTTCGTACGGGGAACGTAGACGGGGGCTGCCGACAAGAAACCCGCGATGACCCGATACGGGTCTTTCAGTGACGGCCCTTTGTGGGCTTTCATTAACACGGTATGTGAAGCACGCGAGCACAGCACCCTTCTAGCATGGTGACTGTTGGAGGCGGAGCACCCCTTCCCTTCCCCACTCTCACCTTTTTGCATTGGAGCCTTTTCCATCCTGGAAATCATTAAATATTGTGTTCTATTTTGTGATGGGGGCAAAATGTTCCCCATGAAAAAGGTCAAAATCTGAAAAGCCTTTAAACTGTGATGCGTTTTTGCGAGTATGCCTCCTGTGTTCTTATTCAGGCACAGGTGGCTCCAAGAATTGCCCAAGGCGGAGCGAACTCCGGAGGAGCGGCATGTAGCAGGCGCAAGTCCAGAAATTTGCGAGGTGAAGTGAGTTCAATAAGGGCGGAGCGGCAATTCGAAGGGACGGCAGAATGTGCATCGTCAAGATGGCAGTTTGGGTTTGTCAAAAACAGTTACTGGAGCAGTGATGGAAGCGGCAATTTCGAAGGAGTGGCATAATGTGGGTCGAAAGGGCGGCACCTTGGGTTTGTTCAAAGCAGCTGTTGGAGCTGGCGGGGAGGGGGGGGGGGCATTTCGAAGGAACGACATAATGTGTGCAGGAGGAGCAGTAGGGTAGGTTTGTATGCTTTTGTGAGGACAATCCCCTCCCCACACTGTTGGCTTTGCCCTCCGAAAAATTAAAACTGTCAACATGGGACACCATGTGGTATGGCCCCCAATCCATTTAAGCCCGCCCATTGCCTTCATGTATTGCGCCATCCTAATAATTTCCGGAAACCTACACCTATGGGAGGTGCAGCATCTTGGGTTTGTCCAAAACGGTTGTCGGAGCGATCCTCCAGCAAGATGCCCATGCCCAGCGAATGCTCAGCGCGATCAGCCGGCGAAGTTCTGCTCATCGGCTCAGTTATGTGCCAACGGGGGCCAAACGCATTGCTCCTGGTCCATCACACATACACACACATACACACACACACACACACACACTCACACACACACACACACACACACACACACACACGCATACACACACACGCATACACCCACACGCACACATACACACACACACACACACACGCACACGCACACGCACACACACACACGCACACACACACACAAACACACACACACGCACATGCACACACACACACCCTGATCGTCACCCTGATGAAGGCATAAAGTCGAATCGTTGGTGTTCCTTTTGTATCTATTGTATTTGTAATCTGTATTTTACTGTTTCCATTGTTCACTGTAGTTATCCCAACATGCGTACATACAGAAGCGATACAAAACAGACCTCGATTCTGAACCAAGCTGACCGCCCAGTGGCTGGTGTAACAGTGGCTCTTACAGCAGATGCCTGAACATGAGTGGATAATTGTATTTTTATGGGTGCATGTGCCCCCTGGAACCTGCCTGCCAAGCATCCCTGAAGCTTAGCTGTGGGAAAGCACCCCTGACTGCTTTCCGCGCCTGTTGTAATCTATTGAAAGGCTCCCTTAAAATATGTGCAATTATCTACCAAGTTACATAAGCATTGGCGAGAACATGCGAGCACTCGCAGACAGCAATCATGGCATGCAGGGCCACTCAAGATAAACAGTACGGGCATGCACCACCACTAAAGATAAACAACCCGAGCGAGCAACGCCACTGAAGATATGCAATCCTGGCATGCAGCGCCACTCAAGCTAAACAATCCGAGCATTCAGCACCATCCAGGATAAAAATCCGGGCATGCAGCACCACTCAAGTCAAACAATCGACAGCAAACCGGCGGCGATTTGAACCTTGCCAGCCGACAAAGGGCAGTGCCCGATGCCAACGTTGCCAGCCGACAAAGGGCAGTATCCGATCGCATCATTAAGAGCGGTAAGACAGTTAATTAGCTCTATGGTTTTTCGGCTCGGTGTGGACGCCATATGATGCCAGCGAATAACGACGTGTCTCGCGCGATCTGATTGGTGGCTTCGGCACGCAGGTCAACTCATCACCTCGCATCACCACGCGCAAATTGTCACTGTACATCTCGGCAGCATGCGATCTTGGCAATGACTGCCACCACAATGCCGGGCATCTCGCTATGTTGACGCCACACTGACATATCTGGCCGTCGCTAGCCGGAACCGTGTTGTAGGCGGATGTCGTGATTTGTTCTGCTTTGCTGGGTGGATGCTTTTGATCTTCTCAGGCTAAGCTACCCAAGGTGACTGACGACAAACGATTAGGCGACGTTGGTGTGTGACGACCTAGCTGTGGAAAATAATCACACGCGGGCGATATGTCACGTAGGCGATGTTCTGCTGCATACGGAGAAATGTTGTGCTAGGGTGAGCTCAGATATGCTCTTTTTATTGCATTCGAGCATAATACACTAACGCCACGCTGCGTATCACGTAATTGGATTTTTTTATGTGAGAGGCTGGGACGCCTTAACAAAGCAAACTAGCTGTTTAATTGTCTCGCGAGGCAAACCATAGGAGTCCTTGCGACGCAATTTGCAAATGATACCTTGCAACGTAATCCACATATGATTACTCGCCACGTAATCGGCAAATGATACCTTGCAACGTAAGCTGCGTATGACTACTTGCGACATAATCTGTACAGGGATTTTTGCCACGATTTTATGCATGCAATTTGAATTGTGCTAGGCAAATGACACTATGTGAATGCTTGAATAATTCTGCACACGAATCTGGGTCGTTTTGTCTTGTATTGCCCTGAAAAGTTGTTGTCTTGCCGGTAAGCGAAGACACTATACTAAACCGAGCGACCAACTCCTGGAGTGCGTGCATTTACACAAAACATACATCATTGCATAGAAAGAAGCGTACAGATACAGGTTGATGTAAACACACACACACACATATATATATATATATATATATATATATATATATATATATATATATATATATATATATATATATATATATATATATATATATATATATATATATATATATATATATATATATATATACATATATATATATATATATACATATATATATATATATATATATATATATATATATATATATATATATATATATATACATATATATATATATATATATATATATATATATATATATATATATATATATATATATATATATATATATATATATATGTATATATATATATATATATATATATATATATATATATATATATCTATATACATATATATATATACATATATATATATATATATATATATATATATATATATATATATATATATATATATATATATATATATAACTGTTTTTTTATTCGTGTAGTTTGAAAACAGATTGTTAACGAAAGCACACAGGTAATGCGTTTAAGTTACACTAATCATAGTGAAGGTACAAGAGTCGAAGTCGCGTATATATCAATGGAATGCGAGTATCGTCTAGTATGCGTAAGCGTTCACTCGCAATAATTAGGTTACTACAGTACATATCAGTCAGTTGTTTTTCCAACACTCTGAGAAATGCGCGTGCGATGCATATTTGGGTAACATTACACAGCAGAAAAATAACATATTTGGGTGACATCACACGGCAGAACAAATATCCACAATGTTGGTCGCTTTCACAAGGCCACGTCAAAAACACTGCTCCCTATTTTGGCTTTAGGGTCACAACCGATCATCTTCGCCCCAGGGGTGATCCGTCATACAGCGACAGAGTACCTCGCGCATTGGCATGCCGGTTTATAGCCGGGTCTCTTTCACGTATGTATATGGCCTCTAGTATGTGAAGGCGTCTTGGCTCGTGTGATCTAGCGATGATAGTGGTATTGTCAACATTTTGTTGTCTCGTGAGGCGTGTGTCGTGGTGTATGTTCGTATGCGTTTGTAGGCCGCCGCTCTGCAAGTGCATGGTTATACGCGCCTGCCGAGTGAAGTGGTTATCATTCCAATGTAATTGCTATCTGAACGGAGCGCACAGTCTCTAATTGTGCATTTGTATTGATATATTATATTGGACTGTTTCAGCGGTGATTCGTCACAGTATGGGTTGTTTTGCATAACGAGGCAACGAGTGGTGGGGTTCTTATAGAAGATGACTAGTTTTAGTTCATCGTCCGGGACAATATGCTTACAGTGACTCTTCACAATGTTTCGAAGCACCTTTTCATCGGTAAGGTAAGCAGGGGACATACTATTTTTGTAGAACAACTTACATATGGTACCCTGGGTTGGGGGACGGGGCTGGGCTGTGACGTGCTTAGTGACGGCGTCTCTGATCTGTATGTTGATGGTAAGCACCTGATAGTTGTAGTTGACAAGCATTTGTTTTACTCTGCGTAGTGTCTAATTGCCCTGTTCACATGCGCGCTGATAACGCTGTCTTTATATCTATCAGGGCAGTGGCTTTTACCGTTAAGGCAACGTCCGACGTCTGTGGCCCTACAATGGACACTAGTTACAAATAATCTACTACTACCGTCGATTGACACATCCAAAAAAAAACATATCTTGTTTTCAATGCTCAACTCGATAGTGAACTCCATCGTGCGGCAAACAGCAAAGCCGCAGTGACCTTTAACCAGCAATGCATGTTAAACAATCTGCTTCCAAACTACACAAATATATATATATATATATATATATATATATATATATATATATATATATATATATATATATATACGTACATAGTTCAGAAATGCCCGTATTTCCTGGTCAATCATTGTGGATATATTAAAAGCTAGTTTGATCTTCAAGATCCAGGAACGACTCAATGTTATAAAAAAAAATTGTGAATATATATTGTGACGTTTCGGCCATAGGCCATTGTCAAACAATGCACTCGTTGCGATCGGCGAACAGGTCGAAAATTCAAATTACTGCAGGCACAAAAACTTGACGGAATCCATTCACCACCTCCACTGCGAGAAAAAAAGCGAAGAAAAAAAATGAACACACGCACTTAGAAACGCCAAAAAGGAAAAACCTAACGTTCACATGCATATACATGGACGGCAGGTGACAATTAAAAGCCACCTGCCGTCCATGTATATGCATGTGAACGTTAGGTTTTTTTCCTTTTGGCGTTTCTAAGTGCGTGTGTTCATTTTTTTCTTCGATTTTTTTTCTCGCAGTGGAGGTGGTGAATGGATTCTGTCAAGTTTTTGCGCCTGCAGTAATTTGAATTTTCGACCTGTTCGCCGATCGCAACGAGTGCATTGTTTGACAATGGCCTATGGCCGAAACGTCACAATATATTTTTACAATTTTTTTATAACATTGAGTCGTTCCTGGATCTTGAAGATCAAGCTACTTTTAATATATCCACAATATATATAAAATATATATATATATATATATATATATATATATATATATATATATATATATATATATATATATATATATATATATATGTGTGTGTGTGTGTGTGTGTGTGTGCGTTTGTATATGTATATGTATATGTAAATAGGCTTGTATGTGTACGCTTCTTTGTATACCATAATCTATATATCTATCATATATCTAGCACGTCACAGCCCAGTCCCGTCCCCCAACCCAGGGCACCATATACAAGCTGTTCTACAAAAATAGTATGTCCCTGCTTACATGATCGATGAAAATGTGCCTCGAACCATTGTGGAAGAGTCACTGAAAGCCTATTGTCCCGACGATGAACTAAAACTAGTCATTTTCTATAAGAACCCCATCACTCGTTCCCTCGTTATGCAAAATAACCCATCTTGTGACAAATCATCGCTGAAACAGTCCAATATAATCTATCAATACAAATGCACAATTCGAGACTGTGCGCTCCGTTCAGATAGCAATTACATTGGAATAACAACAACTTCACTCAGTAGGCGTATCACCATGCACTTGCAGAGCGGCGGCCCACAAACGCATACAAACATACACCACGACACACGCGTCACGAGACAACAAATGGTTGACAATACCACTATCATCGCCAGATCACACGAGCCAAGACGCCTTCACATACTAGAGGCCATATACATATGTGAAAGTGACCCGGTTATAAACCGGCAGGTCAATGTGCGAGGTACTCTGTCGCTGTATGACGGACGACCCCTGGGGCCAAGATGATCGATTGTGACTTTAAAGTCAAAATAGGGAGTGTTTTTTTTTGGCGTGGCCTTGTGAATAGCGACCAACATTGTGGATATTTTTATGCCGTGTGATGTAACCCGAATATGCATCGCAAGCGCATTTTTCAATGTGTTGGAAAATGAACTGACCGATATGAACTGTGATAACCTAATTATTGCTAGTGAACGCCTTCGCATACTAGACGATACTCGCATTCGATTTCTATATACCCGACTTCGACTCTTGTACACTCGCTTTCGGTGGGATGTTCGGGGGTACCCTTAGCATGGCTGGCTCACTTGGAACGTAGGCTGTGACGCTGCACACCAAAAATTACTGGTAGGCTGCGCCGTTTCACAGTTATGAGTTGCGTGACAGCCTACCAGCTTCGCCACCGGCCAGCGTCCGAGCCATAGGAATTCGCGTTTGTGGTCGTCACGCGACCATTTGCCCTGCAGCCATGCAGTGATAAACACGGGTCTTCCCTGTTCCCGCCTTGCATTCCTCTGTCGGCGAAACAACATTGGCAGTTAAACGAACAGGTTACTGGACTTCTGTCGATAAGCAACAATTGATAGCTGCGGATTTCTGACTCCAGCAACACAGAATGAGCAGGAAAGGTTGGAAAAAGCTCAGTTGTAAAGATGTAGCGAAAGGAGTTGGGAGGTTTATAATGTCAATGAAGTATTCTCTGGCCCCAAAATAATAATAGAATGTCCAACATTTATGCGTTTTAGAAATGTAGTTCGAACTCTTGCTAGGGTGGCTTTATGAACCAGGATCCAATTGCTAAGAAGACCTGGTTTTGTGAACTCTGGCCATGATTCCATGAATTACAGTTTTACAGTCTAAATTTGGCAAAGCGCTTCACGTGCCGGCAATACACCGACACGGCGACCCAGGCAGCTCGCTCTCGACCTTATCGTGCCAATTGCCAACTGATCCTACTAGCCGGAGACTAAAAGCGAACACGCGAAGCGACTCGAACCCAGCATTGACAGGACAGCGGAGACGGGTGCACGACAGCGCCCTAGCCAACTAAGCTACCGAGGCGGCAAGTCACAGGGAGGCACTTGCTTGCTTAATTCAGATTCATTGACAAGTCAATTAGTTACTTGATTAAATTGCATCTACTTCATTGAGAATCACATGTTTTAGGGCGCAAGGAATGTGTTGCATGATATCATATTATTTATTGCATATGTTGTGCACTGTACTGCAAGCGACATATTCAGAATTCCGTGGGAATAAAGTATTTCTTCACGCTGATGCCATCCAACTATTTTACCATACAAGGATTTTACTTTATATGAAGCAATATAAAGTAAAATTTTTGTATGGTAAAATAGTTCGATGGTATCAGCGTGAAGAAATACTTTATCCCCATACATATACATATATATATATATATATATATATATATATATATATATATATATATATATATATATATATATATATATATATATATATATAAAAAAATATAAAATCTGCACGTGGGCGTTGCAAATGTGGATCCTTTAACCGCAGCGGCTCCGATTCGTCCATACCAGAGTGGCGCAGTGCGGGGAGGAGCGGCGCAGGAACGACGTAATGCGCGACCGGTACATACCAGGCCGTTATGGTCAGGTGTGACGTCAGGACACGCCTCACACCCGGCGGCAGCAGCTCGGCAGACTCACGCAGCATGTTCACCACCTGTTTGTCGGAGGGGGAGTCGCCGCGACGACGCGACTACCGCCGTCCAGTTTACGGCTGCAACTGCGATGAAGACGCGTAGGATTGCTTGTACAGCGATCTGCGATGTTGTTTAGCTCAACATGTCTGCAGCGGTAGGCCGACAAGCTGAAGCCTGCAACATGTATAATGTTTGTGATGCTATTGATACATTCGCTGGTCAGCTTTTTATGTTTGCTCCATTTTGAGAGTCAACTCGGGTACCGTCTGTTTGCAACAATTTATATCGTAAACTTTCTCTGTTATAAGATGCCTGTTATAAGGTGAATAGGGAAGAATCGGGGTAGGTGAAAGGTGAGCGGCATTGTTTACGGATAATTATGTTTTTATTGGGTGTTTCACGACGCTCTTTATGCAATCATTGCTAATCGCTACGCACACATGCGCTTTGCCAGTAGTGACGACACATCTTTGACCCGTTTCGAATTTCGAGTCTGCGCGTACTTTATGCGTTTCAGCGCAGCTGCAAAGAGCATGATGAGATGCAACGATGGCATTGAATGTGACGTCTTCTTGAAGATAAAAACATTGCCAAAAATTATCATATCTACAGGCATTAAGCTATCGTGCACCGCACTTCACCAGAATCACTTTGCAAACATGCAAGTCATTACAAGGTGAACTTTGTATGTTTGCGATGTGATTCTGATGAAGTTCTGCGCATGATAATTTAACTGTGACGGCCATAGCTGTGAAGCTCTACTACGGAACATGTCTGGCTGCCTTTGAGATCATCGAATTGTGAAGCCATAACACGGAACATGTCGGGCTGGCTTGTGAAATTACTGAACTGTGAAGCCAGAACACAGAACATACCAGGCTGATTTGTTTTTGTCGAACTCTTGAACAATCAGCAGTGAGTATCATGTATTGCCTTCAAACGGACACTGGATAATGACGGACGTGTTAGGGTGATGGACAACTCTGCTAAAGTGTTTATGTATACTTAGCCGAGCTTACAGGCATTACGCTCTTTACACTGCTGTGTATTTCACCAAAAGGCGTGGACAGGGACAGCACAGTCGCTCGCGCCGTCCAGGTCAAGATGATCTCGCAACGGAGGCTTTGGGCAGATGTTGACCTGGCCGACCCTCGGGGCATGTGACCGGCCGTCGTGTCACGTGATCGGTATCGTAGCCGGCTCTCGCAGACGCCGCCCGCATCTCCTTCCTCCTTTCGCTGGGTTGGTCCTCGCTCGGCCCCGTCGCAATATCGATATCTCTTGGAATCAGCATGGTGCGAGTTGTGGCGACTTCACAACACCAACGCTCCTTCACTCCAGTCAGCAGGTTGTCAAATGTGTCGCGACCATGGGCTCTTGGTCACCGTTCGACCGCGTTCTGCTTTAGCGACGGCGTTTTCAGCTAGTCATCTGTGACCCGCGTACCGACCAAAGGAGCACACCATGCGACCGCCATAGGGGGGCCAAAACGAGCATGTCAACCATTCCTACCAAAACTCAGCTAACTATAAGCCGAACCCATGCCGTGCTATCATGTTCAAGATGACGATCTGGCTAGGCAGATTCCGAGATGGTCGAACGGACGGACCGATCCCGCGACCGCGTCCGCCACCCGTCCGTGTCCACCACCCAGACCGTGTCCGCCACCCAGACCGTGTCCACCACCCAGACCGTGTCCACTACCCAGACCCTGAGCACCACACATACCGCGTCCACCACCCAGACTGTGTCCGCCACCCAGACCGTGAGCACCACCCAGACCGTGTCCACCACCCAGACCGTGTCCGCCACCCAGACCGTGTCCGCCACCCAGACCGTGTCCGCCACCCAGACCGTGTCCACCACCCAGACCGTGTCCGCCACCCAGGCCGTGTCCACTACCCAGACCGTGTCCACCACCCAGACCGTGTCCGCCACCCAGATCGTGTCCACCACCCAGACCGTGTCCGCCACCCAGACCGTGTCCGCCACCCAGACCGTGTCCACCACCCAGACCGTGAGCACCACCCAGACCGTGTCCACCACCCAGACCGTGTCCGCCACCCAGACCGTGTCCACCACCCAGACCGTGAGCACCACCCAGGCCGGGTCCACTACCCAGACCGTGAGCACCACCCAGACCGTGTCCGCCACCCAGACCGTGAGCACCACCCAAACCGTGCCCACCACCCAGACCGCGTCCGCCACCCAGACGGCCGCAGCTGCGAGACGGACCACACCGAATCAGACACCCGCCGGCGCCGTCAAGTGTCGCCCGTTCGAGAGACGGCACAAACGGCATATACAGAACAATAAAAAAGCAACAACTAAACGGTCATGTCCACTGACGTGAGAGTGCCCGTGTTCGCGTGCGGGGTGCATTCGTAATAATTTGACAATGTTCGGTACCTGAATTCTTGTCAATGTTTGTGTACCTGCATACTATTGCAGTTCAGCGAAGAAGTTCGTTTTGCCCGGCAATGATAGTCTAGGGTTTGCGTCAATTGTGAGGTAGCCGATTTTGTATTCCAATTTATTATCTCATCCGACAAGTAATCGAGTTAAACAGCCATTAATGGCCTGGTATTAAGCGAACTGATTATTAAACAATGCGGCGACCACTCGAACAACAGTTTCTCCAATCCAACAAAAGCAAACACCAGCAAGACTACGTCTCCAAGTTTCCACAGTCACCCGTGACAGACTACCATCCAACGTCTTACGCGGTCGGTAGCTCGACAACGTCTGCTCAACTTCACCCCCTCGGCTACATCTTACCAGCTTCGCCGCTTAGTCGCGTCTGGGCCAAGCCACACGCGCGAGAGGGGACCAGTCGCTCATGGGGCGGGGCTGGCCCGGCCAACGCCCTGTCCTGTCACTGGCCGGCGTCACCTATGGAACCACACTTAGAATTGATGGGTCCGGTCGTCGCACACCAGACACGCCCGACATTTACTGCGTGACACAATGGTGACACGGCACAATCACTTCTCTGACCCCATGGTCACAGTCCCATGACGACACAGCATCCGCCGACCGGCCGCCGCCGCGCCGGCACCGGATCTGACTAAGCATGGCATTGGGCGGGATTATGTCTGATTACGACTGCCGCAGCTCAAAGCGCCAACTGCCGATGACAGCCCGCCGGCAGGTGCCGGCCGAATGTCTGGGATCCGCTCGGAGCCCGGATTCCAGGATACATGGCAGCAGCCGCGATCAGGCTGCCACATTCGCCACACTCGGCAGACGGACCGGACCCGGGAAGTTAGGCAGGCGGAAAATATCGCGACTTAGCTGGACCAGGGTCAAATAGGACTTACCGGCCGGCCAGATTAGGCGGGTTAACGGCCAGATTAGCGGGGAAACTTGTCAATATTGATCCTGCTTCGAATTACCTTGCCATTGTCTTCGTAATGACCCCAGATCGAAATTGAAAACAAGGTCTCGTTCCCAGAGACTTACCAGGTTTGTATATGCTGTACAACAATTAATGTTTAAATAGCGTGATGATCGACTCGGCTAGACGGGACTGTGTTGCTCGCATGCACCTTTCTTGAATACACATCGCAGTAACTATTGCTTCGCCCTCGTCTGTCATTGTGAACTTTTGCGGTGTAAACTTTAGTTTTGTTCGAACTTGCGCCTGTTCAAATTTCCGTCCATGGCGAACTTTGCGCTGTTGGAACTCTTCCCGACAGCACATTTTTGCCTACGAACTTTCGCTCTTCACGAGCTTCCGTGCTGAACAAGCTTTTGCAATATAAGCCTTTATAATTAAGGTAAATTTACCCTTTAGTGCGAATCGCCATTTGCGATTCTAGCCATGCGAACCTTCGCATATCCGAACCCGTGTCCTTTATGAACGTTTGGAAAGCTATGACAACACAAATCTTCGCCCGGGACCCAACGAACTGCTGTCCTACGAGTTTGGTTCATACGAATCTCTGTAATATGAGCCTACGTCCGATGAAATATCTCCTTATGCACGTGTGCTCAATAACGCGACTTCCCTGTCTGAAAGTGACGCAGGCGATGCTGTAGGATCACCTGCGTGCCCACACCAGGAACAGGTGTGGGTACAGAAATGTTGCATTGTGCGCTTTTCAGGGAACCCGGATCCGCTCAATGTATCACTTAACACCCATGACGTTTGCCCCAGAATCGGCCCGGGTAGAAACCAATTGCTGTCTCGTCATTATTTTTTTGTTTGTTTGTTCTGGGATGGCTCCTGAACGGGTGGAGATATTGCGCTGAAACTTGGCTTATCTTCCAGCAAGTTAATATCGGGGTTTGTCATGCAAACCTGTTTGAAGGTGACACCACCCATGTGCATGAGGTCAATGCTAAGTTGTCCATTTCGAACAGCGGTGCCATTTTTATATTAATGTTCCAAGAGCGGTAAAAAATCAGGCTTCAAACATATGCAAGAGCTGGTGTAATATCAAGAACGTGTTCGGACCCGAAATGTGGTTCGGCCGGACAGACATAATCCAACACGTGCAACGGCGGTCTGGCAGATGTTCCCGCATGAGGGAACAAACGCGAGACGCAATCAGCAAAACAGAAAACACACCCCTTGGTGATCATACAATTGCATGCTACCCAGACAACACGGCAAAGCTTGTATTTTTATCAGTAGAAATTTTGCGAACCGGTAGGGATGTAGCAGAATTCAAAATTGTAGAATCCGTTGAAATTAGGAACCACACACCTAGCGTAAGTGCCCACACACACATCGTCGTGCAGACTCTCCGGAGTTCGAATCCATACAATATCCCGATGTCAACACCATGCATACAAAAACACAAAACATATTGAGCACTATATCACCACCCCGCATACCAACAGCATCCACTGTGCTTGAACCATGCAACATATGCATCGGCATGGCAAATGATGGTTCTGCAATCGGATGAAACATGTGGTGTTCAGTGCAATATTTTGTCTATCCAGGTCATGCGGCTGTTTTTTTCTTGAGCATGCACAAAACTGGTAGCTTTTATTTCCAGTAGGTGTCGGTTCATATCAAACAGTAAATATGCAGGTATAACATGTAGTGTTTGTTGAGCAGTACTGACAGTATAGATATGAGCAAGTGGAACATTACTGCAAGCACTAGATCATTGAGAACGATGTCACGTGTGATATTGGCATGACTCGATTTTCACCATTTAAGATGTGTCACTGTTGACAAAGCCCAGTTTGGCGAAATTTACTTGGTTGTGTGACGTCGTTTCAAATTGAGGTGTCATGAACGTAGGCTAAGTTGCCTAACTACTTTAAGTTTAGAAAGCTTTCATTCCAACAAATGCGAGACGCAACTCTAGAGACGTCGGCAGCAGCACAGCAAATTCCAACAATAGTGCGGCCGCGCGCTCGACCCAGCAGCGCACGCAATTCAGCAGCGGCTTTGGGAAATGAACAGCTCGTGTGACAAATGGACAGTCGACGCAAACGGACAACCGCACAATATATCCTCGCCACTGTTCCCATTGTTGAAAAGAAACAAAGTAAAGGAAAGACACAAAGCCCGCCAGAATCCAGTCATTTACGCTATTCATGGCCCGGGAATAAGTAAGAAATCAGCGTAAAATAACCAAATGTTCATATTTCAACGAGATAACATATTTCATCAAGATAACACTGGATATATTTTGGCTACGAATCTTCGTCAACAGTAATCACTTTATTTAGAAGGAAACAAAAAACACGACAAGAGTTCCTTGTAACTAAGCACAGTGCTTTCATATCATCATTCTCAAATTACACAGATGTGTATATACCTGCAAAATACATGCACACATATGGAACTTCAGCACACATCAAGATGCGCACAATTATTTCACATTCACATCAGTTCAGGCTTCAGCATACCATCAACATCAGGCAATCCCCATGGAGGCGCAGTCGGCTTATTCCGTCACAGAGCGGCTGATCAAGTGCAAGGATTGCGTTATCCTAGAGCCAGTTTCCCTCAGGGCTACCGCCAGGAGCCACTGCCTTCACTGTCGATGTAGCCAACCTATTCGGCAATATACCTGTGAAGGTATTTCGACCACAATAGGTCTTGTGCTTGCATAACGATGAGATAAACATGTTTGGACTAAGCTTAAAATGCACGGAAAATCTTCTGAAATATTGCCTGAATTACACCTTTGTGAGATTTGGAGACAAATATTACCGTCAGCAAGACGGCAAAGCCATGGAAATGCGGTTTGTTCCACCACGACCGTAATATTCATGAACACATTCGGAACGCTCCTCCTGACATCCAATCAACATCCTGACATCCAATAAATAGCATTTATGCACTACATTTACCTAGTTTACATGCGCAACAGAAATTCGAATAGCTACTCCCAGAAATTCGAATTACTCCCTACAAATCATGAACCACTTAACGAACTCCGTGAAACCACAACTGCCACCTGAAGCTAGGTGAACAAAAACCGCTCCATGAAGCCGCTGGTGCCGCAATACAGGTAGAGTGTGCTACAAGCGCCATGTTCAGCACCAGCTTGGATTCAACTATTACAGACCAGGACGTCTGGGAGGATGCCGTATCCTGCTGCTGCAGCCTTATTTGTCTAACCGCTGAATAATCATCTGGTAGCCCTGCTAATGCTCTAGAATATGACAACTGTGGCAACCGCTTGGGAGGTGATGACGTGTGGTATGATGCCAAAATGTGTGATGTTTCTTCTCTGTGCATAGGATGCATGAGCAGTGGCTCTGGTTATTGCCCCACCCAGCGCACTACACCACTTGCTCCAGAGCAACGACGCGACACGCTAACCTACACACCGCCAGACACACTCATAGTTGATAGGTCTAATGATAAATATAAGTTACTTAATCTCACAGGTCAAGCTATTCTAAATGATGTGTCTGAAATTCTGAGCAAAGGGCCCAATTTCGCTCTCACACGTACCATTAATCGGCATGTAATAAGCCAGGTAGAAATAGGTCTGGAAAGGGGAGCTTTTGCACTACGTTGGAAGAAGGAACTGAACAATAATCGTGGTCAACAACAGCACTCACAACCAACAAGGACCGATACATCTGCCACACAAAGCATCCACCACCAACAGTCCATCACTGACACTACACAGGCAGCGAACCACAACGTACCACATTTAGCGCCCAGATTCAGTGATACCACTACTAGGATGGCACCACAAGCTGCTTTTGCTGTTGAATCAGCACTTAGAGCATTAAAACGGAAAGTCATCAATATTTTCAACAACCATCGTACCCAATGTCCGCCAAACCACTCACAGGACGAACTAACGGCTCTCAAAAAGTTGCGCAAAGATCCCAACGTCATCGTAAAACGCTCGGATAAATGCAAAGGTTTTGTTCTCATGCCACGGGAATCTTATATAGAAAAGGCTTTAAAAATCACCTCAATATGAACCCATAGGGAAGAACCCGATTAAACGTTTGGAAGCGACTACCAAGAAAATGATTATCGAAACCATGACAGGGAAGATCCCAGACAAAATTGTCAAAACCATCAAACCAAATTCCTCACGCACAGCAGAACTCTATGGCCTCCCTAAAACCCACAAACCTGACGTGCCCTCAGACGTATGGTTTCGGCATGTGGCGACCCTTTGGATAAACTGACTTGGTTCCTAGAGAAAATCGTTTCCCAGCTTCTCATCTTTGTACCAGCCCATCTAAAAGACACACTAGATTATCTTACTCAACTTCGCGAACAGTTCCCAAACGTACTACCGCCAGGGGCTATTGCCTTCACAATAGATGTAGTGAATCTTTGCGGGTACATACCCACAGCAGAAGCTATTTCTTCTACCATAAAGCTTTTCGGCACCCACCTTGCAAAGATTGAAACGTTCGGACTAAATCTCGATGATATCGAAAAATTGTTGACTCATTGCCTTCACAACAACTTCGTTCGATTTGGACACAAATATTACCTGCAACAAAATGGTATAGCTATGGGTAGCCGTATCGCACCATCTTTAGCACTGATCTTCATGAACGCCATCGAAACATTGCTACTGACCTCAACACCGCATCGACCAGCCATATACCTCAGATATATAGATGACATTTTCGGCATATGGACTTATGGCTCAAACTCTTTAAAACATTTTTTGCAGACATGAACCGCTTCCATTCCAGGCTAAAATTTACCATAGAGAGAAGCGATCAGTCTACTAACGGCCAAATTTCCTTCCTCGACACACTTCTAACGGTCAACAGTGACCGGACCTATCCAACAGATCTTTTCATTACACCGATGGCAGCTCCTATTATCCTCCCGTACAAATCGGCTCACCCTATTCAAACTAAACGTTCCGTTCTGTATGCTCAATTGCTGAGAGCAATGCGGCTCAGTTCCGACAAGGCCGCCCAAAAAAGAGGTATCGAAAAAAATCGAAAGTCTGTTCCTATCCAATGGCTATCCTCATAGCATGATACAGAAAACAAAATTTCGAGTATTGACACGCAATGCCAAATGCAGACGGCTCGCGACAAGTCAACACACACACGATACAAACGCTTCCAGCTCGCATAGATCCACATACACCACATACATCAGGTTACCATTTATCGATGATTCTCTAACCAAAAAGGTAGCTACAGCCATCACTAGGTCCACACTCTCAATGCGCGTAGCCTGGAAAAGCGGCAAGACACTTTCGGAAACCATGACCAAATCTGCCCTCGACCCTTCACCATGCCCTGCAGGCACTAGAGCGTGCCAATGCTGCCTGGCCGGTCTTAAAGATAGATGTCACACACAAAATGTGGCACACAAAATTACGTGCGAGCTTTGCACATTAGGGACCGCACCCATAACCTATATTGGGGAAACCACACGCATGGTTAGGGACAGATACATGGAACACATCAGAGACGCAAAGAACAAAACGAAAAACACCCCTTTTGGAGAGAATTTCGCCACAAATCACCCAGAAAGCACCATCACTCCAACAACGCTCAGCATCACAATCCTGCGGACTTGTAAAGACTTGGCAGAACTCAAAATTGCAGAATCCATTGAAATCAGGAACCAAAATTCCCCCTAAACACAATGGTATCATCATGGACCCTTATAAAGCCAGTTCCCTATACAGCATGACACTGTACAGACGTCACTTGCACTCGCCGACTTCACCATGTACGCACCCACGTGTTCACTCACTCACTTACACACTCGTTCATCCACACACGCGAACACTTCGAGAGCACTGACGTATCACGGATATGTGTATATAGAAAGGCATAGGGTAGGTGTATACAGAGGGTGTCTAGGAAACGACGAACATTTTGGCTCTGTTAGTGTCGCATCACATGTAATTGTTACAATGCCCTTTGTTATGTTGGAATTTAAATACTTGGACTCAGATGATAATTTCGTCAATATTGGTAGACGGCTATATATAGAATATATAATAATAATAGTGTTTCTGGGACGACCCTTTTTTAAAAACAATTCATGAGCTTTCGGAGCTCTTAGCGGCTCCGTCGTCAGATGGTATATTAAAAGAGAAGACAATTATGGACTGTTCACACCTAGCGTAATCTCGACGCACTGTCGGAATCGACGCAAAGCTAGCATGGGACCCAATGAGTCCGCCAATTCTGCCATTGCGCCGGCCTTGCGTCAGCTGTCTGCCGAGTCCTACAAAACGCTGGCGTTTTCCGAGCGGACAATGTTGGATTTTCTCAACTTTTTCCGCTCGGCGCACCAGCGACCTTGACGCAAGGTCGACAGACTGCTTGGGATAAACTGCGGTTGCCATATTTGCTGATCTTCGGTGGATTTGGGCCACATCGGCTGCGGTTTTTTCAGCTTGTAAGTTGCAACATGTCTTTCTCGGAAGATGCAAGCAAACCAAGAACAGGTGAGAGGATATGATGGCAAGTATTTACCTACTTTGCGTTGAAAAGCTTCTTTCGATACCGGAAATAGGTGTGATGCAAGTTCAACCAAAGCTTATATTTATATAGAACACTGATACTACATTTTTGAGCACACCATTAACTGGGTATGACAATTTGTGTTTTAAGCAATTCCAAAATTGTCAATGTCAGTTGATCGCTGGCGTACTCGCATCTAGGCGATGCCGCTGCACTGGTCTGTCAACGCGTCGATATTACGCCCAGTGCGTCGGGATTACGCCTAGTCAGTCATTGCGCTGGCTTTTTTGCGTCGAGATTACGCTAGGTGTGAACAGTCCATAAAACAACACACTTGAAAAACTCCCACGTAGTAAAAAACGGTAGACTATAAAATACATCACAATTGACATCCCTAATTCTCCCCCATCCCTCCCCCAAGACTACTGCTCGTCAATATTAGCCACTCTTCAGATGGTCGACCATTCCAAACCCCTATCCCGATTTAGCTCTGGTCACGACTTTCTAATATGGTAAGATTCTAACAGTTTCCTTTTCCTAAACTGTGTTTCACGTCCCAGAATCTCCACATCGTTCCAATTGATATCGTGCCGAGTATCTACAGCGTGTTCGGCAACTGCGGACTTTTCGGGTTGGGCCTTGGAGACAGCGTTCCGGTGTTCCTTCAGGCGCTTGTCCAGCGGCCGACCACTCTCGCCAATGTACGTTGCGTTGCATTCGCATGTTAGGCGGTATATGGTTCCCGAGTTTTGTCCCCGATCTCTTCGGTCTTTGAGACGTTGGCACAGTCTGTTTTTTAAAGATTGGCCAGACGCATGAACGATGACAACTCCCAGGGGCCTCAGGCGGCGTTCCAGGCGCTCTCCAACGCCCGGGTAATATGGAACTGAAATATATCTCAGCCTGTTATCCGTTTTCCTTTTTAGGTC
This sequence comes from Ashinkailepas kermadecensis, assembly GCA_034440615.1. Lineage (NCBI taxonomy): Eukaryota > Metazoa > Arthropoda > Thecostraca > Neolepadidae > Ashinkailepas > Ashinkailepas kermadecensis. The sequence goes on along the minus strand of JAOTOM010002721.1, from coordinate 7,393 downwards.
TTTGTGTTTTCCTCCAGCAGACGACGCGCTTTTCTTTCGATAGCCGTTAGCGGCGAAGATCTTGTCAAGGGTGGATAGTTCAAACTTAATGCTGTCCTCGTCGCATATTTTTCGGGCCCTTTCAGCAAGACAGCGCACGACACCTTGCTTCACCTTTTGGGGGTGGTTCGACTCTTGCCGCAGGTAGACGTTGGTGTGGGTGGGCTTCCTGTATACGGAGGTTTGTAGTCGCCCATCAGTTTTTTGTAAGTTGACATCGAAGAAATGAAGACATCCGTTTTTTTCTAACTCCATGGTGAACTCGATTGATGGTCGGATGCTGTTGAGATGATCGAGGAACTTGTCGAGATCTTCAAGTGGGTGGCTCCAGCAGGCAAAGCAGTCATCAACGAAACGGTACCAGACGTCTGGTTTTTTCTCCGCCTCGCTGAGTGCCTTCTCTTCGATAAATTTCATGTAGCCGTTAGCGAGGACGACGGAGAGCGACAGCCCCATCGGAGAGCCTTCCATCTGCTCGTAGATATCCCCGTCCCAGAGGAAGTAGGTGTTTCGGACACATAACTTCATCAGAAGGGATGAGACGTCGAGAGAAGTGCGTGTGGAGAGGGTCGGATCTTGACGCAGTTTCTCGCAGACTACCGAGATGGCTTCGTCGGTCGGTACCTTCGTGAATAGACTTTTCACGTCGAAGCTAACGAAGGTTTTGTCAGTGGCATTGCTAGAGCGGAGTCTACGTAAAAAATCTTCGGAATTTTTGATGTGGTGCTCACTTTTCCCCAGGATCGGGTTGATGATGTCTGTCAGGTGGGCAGATAGTTTCTCCACGGTTGAGCCGATGCAGCTAACGATAGGGCGAACAGGCACACCTTCCTTGTGGATCTTTGGTAGGGCGTAGAGGCGAGGCGGAAGGATATGTAAAGGCTTCAGTTTATCAGCTTCAGTCTGAGATATTCTGCCTGAATGCTTCAGCTGTTTGATCACTTCCGTAACTTTACGTTCTATCTTATTTGTGGGGTCAGCGGCGAGTTTTCGGTATGTGGAATCAGAAAGAAGGGTGTCTACTTTTTGTTTATACTCGGTAGTGTCCATGATTACGATAGCGTTTCCCTTGTCTGCCGGACAGATGGTGATGACGTCATTCTTTTGGAGCTCGGATAAAGCTTTCCTTTGAGCTAGGGAAGTGTTAGGCTTCTGAGGCTGGGCTGATTTAAGTACTTGGACAGCCTCAAGACGAATCGTATCAGCCTGCTCTTTATCGGGAATCGTCTGAGTCAGAGATTCGATGGCAGCGGCTATCTTTACTTTCGGCACTTCTTTCGGGGTAGGGACGAAGGCCCGCGGGACGTACCACGGCCGGCCGCCGCAGGGAGACGAGTGTAGTCTCATAGCAATGCGAGTCGCGCCGTGCCTTTTGCATCGATTGCGGACGTCGGTGCATAGCTATCGACGGACGGGTTCAATTTTCCTGTCGTCAACGTCGGGTAGCGACCAATCATTGTTTATGTTGTGAACAAACGAAGTGCCAATTGCCGGATGCACTGTTCGTTGCTAGTTCGTAGAGCTCGCGTTGTGCATAGTGAATGAGCAATTATTCAGTAAGACACCTCACGAACGCACAGCACTTCAGTCGAGCGAAGTTCTGTAGCAAAGCAGCAGAGAGCCAGCACCACCGATTAATCCACTGTGACCACAAGACACGCGAGCCGCCCGAAGCTCTCGGAGGCTTACCTCGCTTTTCGCTCGTCTCGCCTGGTCTGGTCTTGCCTGGTCTAGCCTTGGCATGCCTGTGATCTGATCAGAGGAAAGGTACGTAAACAAATAACCGTCACTGACGGAAAATATAAGTCCCGGCGTAGAAGATACGCGGTGTCGTGTATCGGGTTACAGGAACATTGGCCTCTGACGGAAAATCGTGCGGTTTTTGTCTGCAGCGCGACGGTTTTTTTCCGGGCGATATACACGACAGAATTGGTGACGTCACACCGAAGCACAGTTTTGGGCATATGAAAGCTATATTATCCTTACATTTACACACCTTTAAGCTGCTTTCCTCGCGATGTGTTTAATACTACTTATTACATTGAATTCACGAAGATTCATGTGATAGGTTATTTTAGCAGCAATATCTGCGATTGTGCCAAAAGTTGGCACTATTCTTCGTTGTGCTGACAGCCATGTCGCTCCGTAGATTGAGTCGTTCGGTCTCTTTGTTAGCCGTGCGTTCAGTTACCCATTTCGCAAGACATAAGCAGTTGGAGTCAGCGAACAAGAAGAAAAAGCTAATTATTTTCATGAGACTTCGCACAGACGTGGACATTGTTGGTTCTTCGGTGACCATGTGTTTTACATCACCCTACATCCGTACATGTTTATTTTAGCTTTTCAGCCATATGAAGATTTGGGTTGCGTTGCACTATTTCATTGCAATATACAGCACTAGTTTCAAAGAAAAGTGGCGTGACATTCATGTCGCGTCCAAAGTCCATCCTTACTGGTCCATTGCAAGTTGTAAGCAAATGGTGCCATCACAGGTAGGAGTGGACTTCATTGTGATTAATTTCAACATACATTTGTATAGATATTTTTGCAATTAAGTCAACTTCGGACGCCTCTTTCTGAATGCGTTTGGCTCCTATATGTCCGGACTTGTCGAGGCCTGTCATGAGCGCTCCGAGCGGAAACCATCGCTCGCCGACCGGCGCTGACATCGGCATTTGACGCCTCGATTCTCGGCTATGGCCGGGGGTGTTATGCCAAGTCAGTTCCCGTTCTCACAGGTGGCGACGGCCGGTCGGCGGCTGCTGTGTCATTGCGCCGTGTCACCATTGTTATACCCATGTCAGTGTGGCCGAGCGGTGTGCGAGGCAAACCCTGGTCAAGTGGTCGGGTCTGGACGGTCGGCGAGGTGGGACGCTACCGCGCGGCAAGACGTTGGACGGTAGTCCGTCAGTGGTGATTGTGGATACTTGGAAGCATAATCTCGCCGGCGTTTGCTTTTGTTGGGTTGGGGAAACTGTTGAAACTGTTGTTTAAGTGGTTGCCCGTATTGTTTAATACTCAGCCCGATCAATACAAGGGCAAGTGACGGCTGTTGGATTTCAGAACCGTTGTCGCAGACCGAGACAAACACTAGCGTATCACTGCCGGGCGAAACGAACTTGACTACAGTTTTATTATTTAAAAAAAGTAATTGCAATGACAAAGAACGTTTGGTTTCACCTCTGGGATCCCAAAAACATTTATGTTCCATATTCAAAATTGTCAGCTTCTAGCCCAGTTTGTGTTGGCAATTACTCAAACTTCAGGTAAGAACCGAACTCTACCTAACTCAATGCAACCCGTCCCATAATTGGGTGCCTCCTATTTTTATTTATTCCACTTGTCCATACCTCCATATCTCACAGGTTGTGTGTCATCGAGCAGCCAGATTAGATTAGGTTAGATTAGGTCAGGCTTGGCTCAGTTAGGCTAGGCTAGGTTAGCATAACATAGGTTAGGCTATGTTAGGTTAAATTATGTCACACTACGTTGTCTTACATATAGGCTTCACGTGAAGTTACGTTTCGGTTTTACGTGATCCGACATCCTTGGATGCAAGTGTTATGCCACTCGATATCCATATAATGTAAGTTGTATTTTATCTTGCCAGGCCAGATTAGGTAAGTAAAAGTTAGGCTAGGTTGCGTTACGTTGGGATATATATATATATATATATATATATATATATATATATATATATATATATATATATATATGCTTTACGTGAGGTTACGTGCAGGTTTTTTTTTAACATGATGCAACATCTGCTGGAGAACAGCACTGCGCTCGAACATTCTCGAAAACAGAGTGGACTGAACGACACAGTGAACCGGCAACCTGATTCTATGCATTTAAGACGTAGTGGTGTGGCTAGTTTTGTGTTGCTTCTGGCGGAGAGCCGAACAGGAACTTGCTTGGTCGTGATGCGTGCTGAGCTCGAGAGGCCCACATATGAAAACAAAGACAAAACACGGTGGGATAATAGCTACAGTCTTGGTCCGGTTGGTGGCGGTCTCAAAATGGACGGCAGCGGGGTTAGGGGGGGGGGGGGCGCACCGTACAGGCGAACGAGTCACGATCGTTTTATCGTAATATACATACATTATTTATGGATAAGTATGCCTATCCATAAGCAATGCTGTATACTTATGGATATACAGCATGGGTATCCATAAATAAATGCCATGCCTGGTATACAGGTATACCAGGCAGATAGGTAGCAGGAGCTATTCCATTAATTTTTTTTATTGGGGACGGGGCAATTGTCTGGACTGGCGGCAATTTCCGTTCTGCAGGGCGCCTTTCCTACTGTGAGGGGTGTCATCTGTGCCAAAATTTCATTGTGGGGGGGGGGGGGTGCACTCGAGAGTCGAAGAGGTGCGCCACATCTCCATGAGGTGGGGGGGGCGAGGTTCGCACGCCGTCAATTGCTCCGTCCCTGGATCCGCCAGTGGTAGGTAGGTAGGCAATTGGAAATTGCCTAAATCTCTGGAAATTTCCTCTCCAAAATGAAGAATGTGCACTTTTAGGTGCAGACTGAGAAATTTGCTTGAGAGGTACACGTCTGGATCTGGGCATTAATTCAGCGGATGGGCGCCACTGCTCAAGTTCCTGAAAGTGTGCCTTCGGCTGAAATTTCGCTCAGCGGTGGGGAGGGGAGGGGCTCACCCAAGCGTACTGAACAGGCGGCTTTGGCTGCAAACATCCGTTGACCGAGGGGACGGGTGCGCTCTGCTCAATCTTCGCCTGAGGGGCACCTTTTCACGGTCAGTGGCGACAGCCTTCCACAATGGTGATAGCACAAAATCCCTCAGAGCCTCCTGCATCCGTCCAAGCACACTGTAGCATTTCAATTTTCTCCTTAGTCAGGTGCTTTCGCTTGATAGTCCCACGCCACTTTTCCTGCCGCTTCTTGCTCAGCTCTCCCGTCAGCAGACTGCATCCAACCGTGTGATTACGGATGGCAGAAGAATCTTCGATGTTTCTTCAGATTGTATCGGCTCGAACGATTAAAAATATAAAATTTCACCGCAGCTTCAATCTGGTCTTAACTTACTCGAAATGTGATGTCAGAATTGATCCAACACATTACGCCTCCACCATCATTCCACCACCCCACGTACCATCGATGGCGTTTTCTGTGTCGTTGTGCCTCATCATGGCGGCTCTACGCATTTGTGACGTCATCTGAAAACAACCTGTTTTCCTCGAAACGCCATGAATGAGTCTATCTCACTTGTGGCTGAAAGGTGACCTTGTCAAAAAGACGCACAAATAAGCTTAAAATATTGGAAAATTGAGTTTTAAAACATAACAATAGGTGATGTAGAATAATATGTCTTGGCAATTTGGATACAGCTTTTTCATCTTACTGCCTGCAGTGTAAAAAATGGATAGTTATGAGTTGGCAAACAATGTGCTTGGAGCAAATATTAACTTTCTAAGTTGTATAATGACGTAAATAGCTGCTATGCAAATGAAATATATATATATATATATATATATATATATATATATATATATATATATATATATATATATATATATATATATATATGTGTGTGTGTGTGTGTGTGTGTGTGTGTGTGTGTGTGTGTGTGTGTGTGTCTGTAGTACTTAAGATGCATTGAGTCAGACCAGCATTCGTCTCATTCAGCAGCCGCAGCGGGGGTACTGCTGCACATATGTAGCCTTGATACGATAATTAAGCAATCACAAGCGTGCGTCAGCATGACCAGATTCGTAAAAATAGTACGATGGTGAGCGGTAAGTTATGTACCAATTGAGTGAGAAATTAATGCTTTCGTCGAAAATCCAGACAGGTGCATTAAGTAACACAAGTGATAGTAAGGAAATACTTAAGTAACACGTAAGTAAGTAATACTATTTTTACCAATCTGTCTCTTCGACAATTCAATATGACCCGATTTCCACACCATATCACCTATCTGACAAGCGCCACTCATGGGTGTCGATTTACATATTTCTTTGGAGGTCGTACCCCGAACCTCATAATTTCAATTTTACCTTGTGTCTATATGCATAGTCCCTCAATCGATTTCGGCCCCCCCAACTTCCTCCATGCACCGTCTCCTCTCCAAATCATCCTCAGAGATATAAGCCCCTGACACCACTGCCACGCAGAACCAAATGCAACAGAAAGGAACGCCTGCAGCGAACACAAGCCATCCTCTACATCACTGCGACGAGTGGGTGACCTGGCGGGCATGCATGTGCCGAGCCGGGCAGGCGGGCGTCGAATGCGACCATGACCATGACCATCTTGGCTGTCCATGATAGCCACTGTACGTGGAGAGTATGTATCTTGAACTAAATACCTAAATATACACTTCACAATGCAGCCAGAGGTCCGGGTGTTCATTAGTTCATTACTACGTTCATTCATTACACGTTCATTAGGAGCATCGACCGGCTCCGTCTCACGACAGCGCCGCTGATGTGCGGCCTATGCTGGGGTATCGATCGATCGCTGTCGCAGTCAGGCTCAGCTACATCTTCTCCCACTGATTCAGCCTTACAGCCGCTCACGAAGGGCACGCCACCTGGATTGGTGTGGATGAGACCAGCGTCAAGTACTTCTGTATACTTACATCAGCGATACCGCCAATTGCGGCAGAAAGCTCAGTATAAGGCGCAAGGGTCAGTTTTAGATGCGGGGCAAAATATCGAAAGGGTAAATATCGAAAGGTAAAATATCAAAGGCAAAATATCGAATGAGAACATTAATGCGCAAGATACCGAACCTGCACAAAATATCATGCCCTAAATTATCTCTGCGCAAGATATGCCATCGGAATTTGTTGAATGCAGCATTATCGAATTCAATATGACAATATTGATATTGGGGTGGTGGTGTGGACAGCAGATGTGTGACGGGGCGGTGGTGGCGTGGACAGCAGTCAGTGTGACGGGGGCGGTGGTGGTGTGGACAGCAGCCAGTGTGACGGGGGCGGTGGTGGTGTGGACAGCAGATGTGTGACAGGGGCGGTGGTGGTGTGGACAGCAGATGTGTGACGGGGGGGTGCGGTGGTGGCGTGGACAGCAGTCAATGTGACGGGGCCGTGGTGGCGTGGACAGCAGCCAGTGTGACGGGGACGGTGGTGGTGTGGACAGCAGCCGGTGTGACGGGGGCGGTGGTGGTGTGGACAGCAGCCGGTGCGACTGGGGCGGTGGTGGCGTGGACAGCAGTGAGTATAGCCACAGCCGGCGGCTGCGGGAAGAAGACGCCCTCTCCGAAACCAACTTCCACACACCGGTCCAATTCACCTTCCACCCATGAGCGTGTTCTTGTGTTCGAAATTACCGGGCCAATCCGGCATGCCGGAACATGCAT
>JAOTOM010002720.1:0-115465 GCA_034440615.1 Ashinkailepas kermadecensis | reverse complement strand
CCACTGTGGTCTCGATCCGCCAAGGGTAGCTCCTGTCTGGGGCCAAGTGTCGCATTTGGCGGTCGTCAGCTCGTCCCATCTTTATCAGCCTCTGACCTTATTCGATACCGTCGAGGACCGATGACGGCTGTGCGAGGTGAGGTGGAAGGTGGCCACGCGCAGTATGGAGTGGAAGGTGCTACGCGATGTGGAGTGGAAGGTGGCCACGTGCAGGAGGAGGCAGAGGTGCAGCCCAGACAGGACCGGCGGACCACGCCCATACCAGGAGCAACAGGCTTCGGTGAAGCCCAGACACAGACTGCAGGCTACAGTGAAGCCCAGAGAGGACCGGCGGACCATACCCATACCAGGAGCAACAGGCTTCGGTGAAGCCCAGACAGATACTGCAGGCTACGGTGAAGCCCGGACAGAACTGGCCGATGACAGCTGCCAGCAGGCAGGCCAGACGTCGCTGACTCAGACGACAGTGGTGTCAGGCAGTGCAGCTTGCTGTTCGCCAGCAGCACCGGGCCCGCTTTCTAATGAGAACAGCAGTCGGTTCGGTCGGCCCGGCAGACGGACCTAATCGCCACCACTACTGAACGCGACGGAAGCCATTTCACGCTGAACGGTGTACCGTGTCGTTGATTGTCAACGCTAGCGCCGTATTGGCACATGCTATCTGGAGCCGAGCGCGAGCAGCAGCGCTCCGGGTGGTATCGGATCTGTGCTCAGCGAAACGCCGCTATCTCCGACTCCTGACTTCGTCATCGGGCTATTGTTCTCTTGGGATCGCAGGCTGTTCGCCAGAACCATCTCACAAGTATATCCTCTTGCTGTTGGTATTGGAGCCATTCATGGCAGCACGCACGATATTCGTCAGAATCATCTCACAAGTATATCCTCCTGCTGTTGGCATTGAAGCCATTCATGGCAGCACGCACGATATTCTTCGAGAATACGCGAACAGCGTTGTGGAAAGGGACTTCCGTGGGCGTAGCTGAGGCTGGAAAGGGAGTGGGAGTGGAAAGCTATTAATGCATTCTGTAGGAAAGTCCTTATTGGCACGCGAAAGTCTAGCAACCTCTTGTTCGCGATAACTCCAGTCACGAAAGTACCAGTACCTTTTGCTGCCCTGTATTGCACTGCAGCACTCCACGATCACACGAGAACTACAGACACCGTACAGTACGTTCTCCTCGGAAGGTAAGCCGTGATACTGCCTTTCCTATGAATTTAGAAGCTGAATTTAGTTGGGAAGCGCGCACGCGTAGCAGCGGTCCGATCGCTCAGAGGATTCAAGCTGGACTGCCGGGGCCGCACGGGCGCTAGTGGCTTCGGAAGACCCCCGATCGCGGATTGGTCAAGGGCCGCAGAAGCCTCCATGACGTCATATCCATGTCGACGGCCTTCTAGAAGGGGAAATGGTCTATTTCTAGTGGCGGTGACGATGCGTTACGTTTACGGTACACTTTTACAATCGCAAGGCTGACGGGATTATATCAATTACGGTTACGGGACAGCCAAACGTATAACTTTATGTGAACACAGTTACATCTAGCATTAACGACGGCGGCGGTACGCGCCGGTCGGTTAGAGGTCACGGGGCTGGCGCCTCGCTGGCGGGGTGTTAGCCGGAAAGAGGGAGGGGATGTGCAATGTCCAATGTACGGCGACCTCGCTGGGGCGGTGGCTGCTTACGTCGACACCCAGACCGGCAGACGCCAGTCTCGGAGCCGGGTACTTGTCGCGCCATGACGAAGGAGCATTGCTGAATTATATGGGATCAAGACGCTCAAAAACTAACTCTCTTACAATTCCTTAATAGCGGTGTTCCTTACCATACAGCTTAAGCCATTAATTGGAGCACGGCTCAATGCGTTGCTTTAATGTTTCTATGCAATTCGTTCATCGCCTTTTCCTTCCATGCGGAATTGATTGCTACCATGCCACCTGACTTCTCAATATTATCCAGTGGCATCCAAAATTGCTGAGAAGGAATGTAATCGCATAAAGCTCCTCTGAGATATCATTTACATGGTGTCTGCACATTGGTTCTTAGGCAAATATTATCCTGCATTAAGGCGTGCCAGAATAGATGAAGCTTGGCAAGTGAGTTTCGCGACGAACGCGAATAGCTAAGTGCTTTTATGTGGCTATATGAGGCCACTCAGTCAATAAATAAGCATGCTCGCTCATTGCAAAACCACTTGCACAATGATATGCCATGCATGCATACTATGAACATGAACACTGAAAGCAATTACTCCATGACTTCATACAGGGATCGACGTACGACTATACAGCACATCCTGAGCGCCCTTCGGTGAACACCAAATGAGGACGAGGTCTCGAAAAAGGCCCAATTGGTGCTTTTATTCCGGGTGTTTCTATTTCCATATAGGAGAATTTCAATTTAATTCGGCCTTCGCTTCAGCCTGACCGAAAGGAGTATTTCGCTATACATGCGCGTCCCGCCGCCCAACAAACAACAATACCAATACCAATTGTCGATGCACGTGCATCCATTCAGGCTTGGATTAGCGAAGGCCTATTTGTTGCACCCACACGTTCACCAGCAATGGGAAAATGTTCCTCCGGTGTGATGTAATGGTTGCGCCCATGATATGAGCGGTTTTTATGGGTGTGGCTTTGGCCCGTGACCCCGGGTATGTAAATGCCGGCAGTTACGCCCAGACCGGGCCGGATGACGTAACGAGGCGGCCACAATGCCGGCATGAGACTCGCCGCAAATGATGGCCTAACACACTCCTTCATAGATCGCCATGGAAACGCACAGTGCCACGCCGCGTAACTTCCAGAATGTCTGACGTGTTCAGACGATGCGTGATGCTGACGTCACCCGCATAGGACGCAGCACAGGCGCGCAGACATGAGGTGGCGCTAATTATGGCGAATTAACATGGATAATTATGGGCATGAGGTAGCGAGAGTGATGGTGCCTCTAGTGCACCTCTTGATCTCTGTTATCGCGGAGTACGTTACAGGGAGAAGAAGCATCAACTACAATGTGTATGGTACGAGAAGCGGTGGCTGAGGGTGACAAAGTTTGCTTGCATGCATCGATGCTGAACAAGGCTAGGTACAAAACATCGAAATGCGAGCAGGTGTGGTGAAAGGTGGCGCTTGTCGCCTTAAAAGCGATATTCTTTACGCAGACTGACGGTAATTTAATTAATTAATTGATCGCCATGTAAGGAGGAGTGGAACTTTGCGACTTTACTCTTCTGGATCACCACTAGGATCGCATGAAAACTCTAAATGTGGAAATGGCATATTTGTATGTTACCGTGTTGCACTGGAACAATTGCACTGATCTGCGTTTCAACACTTTTCTTCAGAAGTCAGGTGTTTTTCATCTGATTTAGGATCCGTTCCGCATGTTCAATTCAGAAATGCAATCAATTTTCTCAATCAGGTCAGCTTTTTAAGATACACTATTTTTTTTAACGCCAGGATGACTCAAATGTTGTTATTGAAGTGACGTTCATGAATTATGCTTTTGTCCTAAGTTGTCTCACGTGCCTTTAAAATAACCTTCATTGCATCCTTTCCGATCTGGATTGTTATTGCTATTTGAATAAATCAAAAGTGCAATTATCACCCTGACAGACCCTGCTATATCTGTGGAAAGGTGACCCTCTCAAACTCTCAAGCGATAATTGCAGACTTTGGGAATAAGTCATATCACGCTTACTTTGGAGTCAAACTAGGCGACCAAGATAAACCGTTCGCTCCTCATATCGGTTGCAAAACATGCGTTTAAAATCTACAGGATTGGAAGAACGAGGTGAAGAAGAGTATTATATATATATATATACATATATATATATAGTATATATATATATAGTATATATATATATAGTATATATATATATATATATATATGTATACATATATATATATATATATATATATATATATATATATATATATATATATATATATATATATATATATATATATATATATATGGTGGACATACCTCATCAAATGAACGATCATGATAGGCAACATGTGCACATTCATCTGGTTTTGTTTTCACTAAAATTAGGCGCTCTTCGAAGGGTGTTATAGGTGTTATTTACTCCGTGGGTTACACAGTCGAAAGCTTGTACCAATAATGCTGACTCCCATGTCATGGTGTCATTATACCGGTAATGCCGACTCCCATATCATGGTGTCATAATACCGGTAATACTGACTCCCATGTCATGGTGTCATAATATCGGTAATACTGACTCCCATGTCACGGTGTCATAATACCGGCAATACCGACTCCCATGTCACGGTGTCATAATATCGGTAATACCGACTCTTATGCAACGGTGTCGACCGGTCACTCACGCTAGTGTTCTCGTTTTCCAGAAAGCAGGCCAGTTCGAGCTAGCTAAGAAGCAGTATTTCAAGTTCATGTTCGTGCGGCATCCCCTGGAGCGTCTGATCTCGGCCTACGAGGACAAAGTGGTGCGGGCCGACCACCCCAGCCTGCTCTACCTCAGGAAAACAATCTTCAGCGTGCACGAGGACATCTACATCAGACAACGTGTCTACGAGCTGCTGAGGTTGGCACCTCTCCATCCCTTCTTTTTTTCCTCTTTTCTCTCTCTCTCTCTCACTCTCTCTCTCTCTATATATATATATATTTATATATGTATATATACATATATATATATATATATATATATATATATATATATTTATGTAGTTTAAAAAAAAATATATCCTACAGATTGACATGGACAAAGCAATGCAACTTCTGAGTTTGTCGCTGTCGTTGCTGTCCCGATGTTTCGATGTCGTCAGGTCTGTTACGCAGTGCACCTAGTGATCGTGAATACGTTTTCCCAGTGGTTTGGCTTGTTTTGATAGCACTAGATTACACCATTTTTTGCCACCATCAACTCTTAGCGATGCGGCGAATTTTAATTGGGCTTGCTTCGCAAAAAAACTGAACGGCCATTCAGGATATTGCTGGATAGGTACAAAATATTTACCAACCGGTTTCGAAACGTTTCTGCTGATTCTATTGGGTGTGTATTTGTGTACAAAGTATGATGCTTTGCTGGTTAATCTCCAGTTAACCCCAGTTCGGAGTCCAATCATAATGCGTGCTGGACAAATCCAGCAGCTCTGATGGGGGAAGGGGCATTTGTTCTGAAGGGGCGAATTCAATAGCTCGTGTGGGGAGGGATATTTGTTCTGGAGGGGCGCACATCTCTTCGGAGGGGGTGCCTTTTCTACTCTGAGGGGAACATCAGCTGAAGAGCTCGTTTGAGGGGCGGCGGCGGGGGGCGTGCATACCAGCGTTCTGAAGAGGCGCCTTTTTCTAGTTAAAGGGGCGCCACATCTCCATTAAAATTTGGAAGGGTACATGCCCCTAGTTGCCCCCGAGTCGGTCACTGATTTCGTGTAGGTAGGTCGATTGTTTCGGAAAACTCGCTGCGAGGTATTTCCAATCATTCAACATACAGTGATGGATTTTAAGACCTACACAACCATTTTTACTCGTTGTCTTCTATTTCAGTTAATGCAGACACCTTACAATTCGAAATGCAGTTTCTCCATGCTGTGTTCATATATATGGCCCAAGGAAGCTATCAACCACTAAGTCACCCAAACTTGACCTACGTGACCAGATCTGACCCTCCTGAAGACTAGGGTCATTAAGTTCATACTGCCCTGTTCACTACAGCCTTAATATCTCCTCGAAATTTTGTGTATTTAGCGTCAGTAGTTTACCAGATCTAAAGGGTGGGCATCCGCCACTCCCCTCGCTCTCCGATTCGCGTTATGTGCCAGGCCCTCCTGTGCGGGTGTGTGAAATCATTTGCATTATTTTAAAGGAGGAATTTCCCGGGTGCTACCTCGGTCATGTCGAGGCACCTATGTCAGGCTCTGGTCCAGAGCCAGGTGCCAGGCTCTGGCCTGGCGTCTGGGCCCGTGTCGAGGGACCTATGCCGGTGCCAAGCTCTGGCCTGGCGTCTGGGCCCGTGTCGAGGCATGACAGAACAGTACTGGATCCTGAGCCTGCAGCACTTGCTCCTCACATGCCGCAGAGTGCAGGTGGTGCGCCACAGCCCTACTCGCACTCACGCTCGCCCAGCGCGCCTGAGAGCGCCTCACTCTGGCGTAGCGACACACACAACTGATGACGTGTACCCGGCAGGGCCGGCGCCGGAAACGATACAGACATTCTGGCCCGGTACGACTTGGACGTGGCCAGATACAGGGACGACGTCGCCAGGAGGAACAGCGTGCCCAGCTTCGCCGAGTTTCTCGACTTCGTGCTGTCGAAGGAGCCGACCGGTGAGCCCTGCACAGCCGCGATCGACGGGCGGTCTGACAACGCCCTACTCATTGGCGGGCACTGCTGTCCCCAGTTACCCCGTCGACATAAGGACGAGAAGTCAATCAGATGCTCTTCTTCTCGCGAGAGTTGACTTGTGGAGCGTGGGTGTAGGAACAGGAGGGGAAGGTACACGCCCTTATTTTTCATAAGGCTGTTGGCTCTGCAGGGTCATATAGACAGAACAATTATAAGTGGCTCACCGCCAGAAACGCGGCCAGGAACGTTCCGAGAGTGCGGCACATCCCTTAACAACCAAAAAAACACTAGATTAATGGGAAATTTAGGGATTTACACCACGCTAAGCAGGACATTTTTTACGCGCTTCGCGCGTCGAAGGCGTTCTTCGTTATTCTATTTTTGTTCTTGGATGGGGGCTCTCCCTAGGAAAATTATATTATCTCACCACTGCTCATCGTCTTTTCGAACATTCTTGCGTCGCTCTTGAACAGTCACTATGCAATAGTGCATTGCATCGCACCCGTATTGTATTCCGATGCACGAAGAGTCGGCACCATGACTGTCGGGCCACCTCCTCGATGACGATAGCGTGGGATGCCACCGCACCAAAGGCGCTACCATCGCACCAAGGGCACCGCCATGTTGACAATGACGCCGGTGTCGTCTGCCGTGTGCACTTCAGGCGACAGCTTCGACAGCCACTGGACGCCATACTGGAAACAGTGTTCACCGTGCCATATCGATTATGACGTCATCGGCACACTGGAGACGGGCGAGGACGATTTCAAGGTGAGCCAAGCACAGTGGTACTGCTCGAGTCAGCTAATTATTGTCGGAACCAGGGCAACTGCTGATAACCGTACCGACTGATCCTGCCTTGAATCCTAACCGCGTCCTCCACCGCCTTTCTATCCACACTTCTTCCGAGCTCCAGCCTATTTTCACCCTTGGTATCCGCACTGCATAGTACTGACGCAGTATGGAGGCACTCGAAAAACGAACGTCCAAAGATGTTCGATGCACATCCATTCAATGCTCAACTGCAATGAATTGCGTATTGCGTGCTATTTTCTGACGCCATTTTGGTTAGTTTAAGGCGTCGTTCCCTCTGTTACCTCGGCCTCCCCAATAACGTACATTTTCACGCATGGATGAATATCACAGAGGCGCCATCATCGATTTCTTTAATCTTCTCAATCACGGCATAGCGCCACCGGGCCAGACTGATCAGGTTGCAGCGTGGTCGTCCTGTCACAGGCATAACCATGGGCGTTCGATGACTTCTGCTTTTTCGAAGGTGGGGGGTGGTGGGATAATCTGGTGGTGCGAACAGTTCAGCCTCGTGTTGACGTGCCTCTGCCGTCGGACAGTACGTGTGGAGTCGGATGGGCATATACGACACGGTGAAGATCCCGCGTCAGAACGCGCTGCGGCGCGGCGTCTCATCGCTGGACGGGCGCATCCGGCGCTACCTGAGCGGCGTCGGCGCCGCCACCGTCGCCAGATTCGGCGACACATTCGGGCTGGACTTCGAGATGTTCGGCTACGACTGGGAGGCGATGCTGGTCGCCTCGGGTCACTGTTCGGCCGGTCGGCCGTGTCCGCTGTTGTAGGAAGTCGCGCTGACCCGAGGTGACGGCCGGGCCAGTGCACGACGCAGTCGGCACCGTCGGCAGGCTCGGCCGGTGGCAGGTGAGGTCTGCGCCGCTGCCCCGCAGCCAGCGACAGCGCGGGACATGGAGCCGCTTATGTGACAAGCAGCACACTGGCGGGCCTGCCAGTGATGTACCACCAGCGGTCCGGGACATGGAGCCGCTTGTGTGACAAGCAGCACACTGGCGGGCCTGCCAGTGATGCACCAACGGTCCGGGACATGGAGCCGTTTGTGTGACAAGCAGCACACTGGCGGGCCTGCCAGTGATGTACCAACGGTCCGGGACACGGAGCCGTTTGTGACAAGCAGCACACTGGCGGACCTGCCAGTGACGCACAAACGGTCCGGGACACGGAGCCGCTTGTGACAAGCAGCACACGGGCGGGTCTGCCAGTGATGCACCAACGGTCCGGGACACGGAGCCGCTTGTGTGACAAGCAGCACACTGGCGGACCTGCCAGTGATGCACCAACGGTCCGGGACACGGAGCCGCTTGTGTGACAAGCAGCACACTGGCGGGTCTGCCAGTGATGTACCAACGGTCCGGGACACGGAGCCGCTTGTGTGACAAGCAGCACACCCACTGGTCTGCCACTGATGTACCACCATCGTGGCGGCCCGCGGCGCAGCAGAATCCCCTGGTGACCGCCGAGGTGCTGCCTCATCCGTACACTGCGCAGCACCCACTCTCGGCGACTCTCACTCCCGTAGCACCCACTCTCGGCGACTAACTCTCACTCCCGTATCACCCACTCTCGGCGACTAACTCTCACTCCCGTAGCGCCCACCCTCGGCGACTAACTCTCACTCTCGCAGCATCCACTCTCGGCGACTAACTCTCACTCCCGTAGCACCCACAATCGGCCACTAACCTCTTTCACACTATTGAGCCTGGTCTATTGGGCTATATGCAAGTCGCCCTCTCGAATCCCTCTGCTGAGCTGCTCCTCCAGCGCCGGGCGACTGTCTAACTGTGATAGCTGCTGATGAGACTATGCTGTAAATACATGTAGGCACATAGCTAGTGCCAAAAATACCCTGTTCACTTTCACCTGAGACACACCAGCTATCTGAAACTGGAGTTACTACAGTTCCTAGTCTTAGTCATGCCCTGGGTTTTACAAATAACACGTGAGCCTTTACGCAAAGAAAGAAGACTACTGGGCGCCGAAGAGACTTGCATAACATGACCCCATCCCCAAAATTATTGAACTAATTGAAAATATGTGTTGGCAAGCTCATCGGGATGTACCCACACAGTAGTGAAATGGACAGGTTTCCACCCACACGAGCCTCCGCCCTTGCAGATTACCAGCCGCGTGAGGGAAGACGAGTCAGGTCACTGGTGCGCAACAGGCACACACGCATACACGCACGCGCACAGACCTTCAACATACCGTGTATTTCGTTGTCAGACACAGTTGTTAGACCCGCCTACATGGCAGTTGGCCACTCGTCCTATTTAGTTATTTGAGTTTCAGGGCGCTTCGACCAAAAAATGTGATCATTTAGCGCCCATAACGTTGGCCACTCGTCCTAACCCACAGACTTTACACCGCAAACTGCAGTTCGCTAGACTGGCACCCGTAGAATAGCATCAGTGCAATGAGCAATAGCCGTGCCAATCACATTACCGCTTCGTGCCAGCTGTGACGAGGCGCGGACACGTGTAGAGGGCGGACAGCGGACACGCGGCGAGGGCGGACATCGGACACGCGACGAGAGCGGGCAACGTACACGTGGCGAGGGCGGACAGCGGACACGTGGCGAGGGCGGGCAGCAGACACGTGGCGAGGGCGGACATCGAACACGCGACGAGAGCGGGCAACGTACACGTGGCGAGGGCGGACAGCAGACACGTGGCGAGGGCGGGCAACGTACACGTGGCGAGGGCGGGCAGCGGACACGTGGCGAGGGCGGACAGCGGACACGTGGCGAGGGCGGACAGCGGACACGTGGTGAGGGCGGACATCGGACACGCGACGAGAGCGGGCAACGGACACGTGGCGAGGGCGGACAGCGGACACGTGGTGAGGGCGGACATCGGACACGCGACGAGAGCGGGTTACGGGCACGTGGTGATGGCGGACAGCGGACACGTGGCGAGGGTGGACAGCGGATACGTGTCGTCCGCGCGGAGCCTCGCCGCTGCCCAGCCGGCCGGCCACGGCACCGACGCATTCTGTGGCCGCGACTGGTCAGTGCAGGACGGGCGGCCACAGCAGGTCACGGCCACCGTCAGGTCACCGTCTCCGCCGCCAGAGCGAGGCGAGCCCACGCACTGACGAGCGCGCACAGCCGCTCCGAGACAACGAAACGCCACAGGGCAGTGGGCGCCCTCAGTCAGCATACACATACGCAAACGCGAACTCGCACGCACACACACACACAACTTGTCACCAGCGACACAGCCTGTAGCGCAAAACCGGACCACTCGACGAAACCTGATGGAATCTGGTGCGCTAGATAACATGCTGTTGTCGAAGCTATAATCTACATAAGAACAACGATACATGGCCTATATATGTCGCACAATTGCATAACCAATTAACAGCGCCAGCTCGATAATGACTCGGGCGCCGGGATAATGACTACCACATTGTCTGAACTTCAATGGAGCAGGTACCTTCAGTACGCAGTAACATAACAAAATATGGTGGTCACGTCACGGGCTGGAATAATGGGCTGACGGCATTGTCATCGCTTTCGCAAACATCCGCAGATCTAAAGCAAAATCAGTGCTGGAAAGCATTTTTGCATTTTAGCACCCCGAAATATGAAATACCGAAATACGAATACGTCGCCACTGTAAACAGCACTTTCGTCGGCACTGAAATACACGAATTATACCTACTCAGAGAACAAACTGGGATTATAGTACTAAGCCTCACAACTAAATCCCAAATGTTCTGAAAAACCGATACCAACGCGTTAAGAAACATCCTGAGTGCAAGTCGACAGCCGTCGGCTACAGCTGACCCCGTGACACCCGGCTGACGGCTGACATCAGCTGGCCGGCGGCTGTGTGGCAGCCGTCGGCTACAGCTGACCCCGTGACACCGGCTGACGGCTGACATCAGCTGGCCGGCGGCTGTGTGGCAGCCGTCAGCTACAGCTGACCCCGTGACACCGGCTGACGGCTGACATCAGCTGGCCGGCGGCTGTGTGGCAGCCGTCGGCTACAGCTGACCCAGTGACACCGGCTGACGGCTGACATCAGCTGGCCGGCGGCTGTGTGGCAGCCGTCAGCTACAGCTGACCCCGTGACACCGGCTGACGGCTGACATCAGCTGGCCGGCGGCTGTGTGGCAGCCGTCGGCTACAGCTGACCCAGTGACACCGGCTGACGGCTGACATCAGCTGGCCGGCGGCTGTGTGGCAGCCGTCGGCTACAGCTGACCCAGTGACACCGGCTGACGGCTGACATCAGCTGGCCGGCGGCTGTGTGGCAGCCGTCGGCTACAGCTGACCCCGTGACACCGGCTGACGGCTGACATCAGCTGGCCGGCGGCTGTGTGGCAGCCGTCGGCTACAGCTGACCCCGTGACACCCGGCTGACGGCTGACATCAGCTGGCCGGCGGCTGTGTGGCAGCCGTCGGCTACAGCTGACCCCGTGACACCGACTGACGGCTGACATCAGCTGGCCGGCGGCTGTGTGGCAGCCGTCGGCTACAGCTGACCCAGTGACACCGGCTGACGGCTGACATCAGCTGGCCGGCGGCTGTGTGGCAGCCGTCGGCTACAGCTGACCCCGTGACACCGGCTGACGGCTGACATCAGCTGGCCGGCGGCTGTGTGGCAGACGCCGCCGACAGACGCTGCGACACGTCGGCCAGCCTCGAGAGGTCGCCCCCCACCAGCTGACTGAGGGTGTCCAGTCGCTGGCGACAGAGCGCGGCCGCCTCCCGGGTGTCGTGCTGGCGGCCAGGTCAGGTCACTACACGTCGGCCAGCCTCGAGAGGTCGCCCCCCACCAGCTGACTGAGGGTGTCCAGTCGCTGGCGACAGAGCGCGGCCGCCTCCCGGGTGTCGTGCTGGCGGCCAGGTCAGGTCACTACACGTCGGCCAGCCTCGAGAGGTCGCCCCCCACCAACTGACTGAGGGTGTCCAGTCGCTGGCGACAGAGCGCGGCCGCCTCCCGGGTGTCGTGCTGGCGGCCAGGTCAGGTCACTACACGTCGGCCAGCCAGAGGTCGCCCCCACCAGCTGACTGAGGGTGTCCAGTCGCTGGCGACAGAGCGCGGCCGCCTCCCGGGTGTCGTGCTGGCGGCCAGGTCAGGTCACTACACGTCGGCCAGCCTCAGAGGTCGCCCCCACCAGCTGACTGAGGGTGTCCAGTCGCTGGCGACAGAGCGCGGCCGCCTCCCGGTGTCGTGCTGGCGGCCAGGTGGTCACTACACGTCGGCCAGCCTCGAGAGGTCGCCCCCCACCAGCTGACTGGGTTCCAGTCCTGCGACAGAGCGCGGCCGCCTCCCGGGTGTCGTGCTGGCGGCCAGGTCAGGTCACCACACCCCGGCCGCCCCCAAAGGGTCCCCCCCACCAACGACTGAGGGTGTCCAGTCGCTGGCGACAGGGCGCCCCTCCCGGGTGTCGGCTGGCGGCAGGTCACGTCCGCCAGCCTCGAGAGGTCGCCCCCACCAGCTGACTGAGGGTGTCCAGTCGCTGGCGACAGAGCGCGGCCGCCTCCCGGGTGTCGTGCTGGCGGCCAGGTCAGGTCACTACACGTCGGCCAGCCTCGAGAGGTCGCCCCCACCAGCTGACTGAGGGTGTCCAGTCGCTGGCGACAGAGCGCGGCCGCCTCCCGGGTGTCGTGCTGGCGGCCAGGTCAGGTCACTACACGTCGGCCAGCCTCGAGAGGTCGCCCCCCACCAGCTGACTGAGGGTGTCCAGTCGCTGGCGACAGAGCGCGGCCGCCTCCCGGGTGTCGTGCTGGCGGCCAGGTCAGGTCACTACACGTCGTGGTGCTGTAGGGACTCGAGTCTCGTGACACGCCAGTTATGGGACTCGTCAAGTACTGTAAACACTACGGGGGTGGATCTGGTTAATGCTGAGAATACACATCAGTCCGGAGGATAGCTGAGAAATGCTCATAAATAATGTTGTAGACGCCTGGCTCGTTGAGAAAACCGATGACAGTAAATCGACAAAAAGGAACGAAAATTCCGTACCAATCGAGTACTTCGATCAGCCAGCCTTTCTGCACGAGTCACTGGTCTAAAATGAAGCAACCATTGTAAACACAAAACAAGAAATTATGCGAACGTAAAACCACACATCGCATTTGACTTCCTACTGGCAAGGTTGTGCTGGTGAGGAAATCAGCCAATTTTATTTATCAATTTGCTGATATCAACCAATGAGATTGTCATACCTGAAGCACCTGCAGGCCGTGATTGGTCAGCACCACCAGCTCGTTAATGCCGTCGCCAATCAGATCAACGTATGTAACGCCAAGCAGTGGCTTGGAGAAACTGTGGCGCCATATCTGTGTCCAAGTATCCCCCTGGAGACTGTACACCAGAATCTCCTGAAATGAAAGGTATGGCAGCTCAGGGAGAGAGGTACGTCAGACCTGTGTTCTGATACCGTCTCGGATACGATATCCGAACACAAGTCGGTGAAGCAATGACCGGAGTAAGCATTTGTGTGGCGTCAATATCACCTACAATGCGAAACTTTAACAGTAGCCGGGGACGACAGTGGAAAGTCAGGGAAAACGTTCAGCAACACAGCTCCTCAGTCAGGGACGAGGCTCAGCAGCACACCTCATCAGTCAGGGATAACGGTCAGCAACAAAGCTCCTCAGTCAGGGACGAGGCTCAGCAGCACACCTCGCCAGTCAGGGACAACGTCCAGCAGCACACCTTCTCAGCCATGGGCAAGGGCCAGCAGCACACGTAAAGGGCAAGGATCAGGGGCAAGGGTTAACAACATACTTCCTCAGGGACAACGTTCAGCAGCACAGCTCCTCAGTCAGGGATAATGGCACAGCTCCTCAGTCAGGGATAATGGCACAGCTCCTCGGTCAGGGGTAATGGTCGGCAGCACAGCTCTTAAGTCGTGTCATACACGAGGGTTTACAGCGCGGCTCCCAGTCAGGGACGAAGGTCTATTCCACGACTCCCAGTCAGGGACGAGGGTCCACAACGCAGTTCCATAGACGGAAGTATACAGCGCGGCTCCCAGTCAGGGACGGGGGTCTACAGTTCAGCTCCCCAGTCAGGGATGAGGGACTATCCCACAGCTTCCAATTAGAGACGAGGGTCTACAGCGTAACTCACCAGTCAGGGACGAGACTCTACAACGCAGCTCCCCAATCAGGGACGAGAGTTTACAGCGCGGCTCCCAGTCAGGGACGAAGGTCTATCCCACGACTCCCAGTCAGGGACGAGGGTCCACAACGCAGTTCCCTAGATGGAAGTATACAGCGCGGCTCCCAGTCAGGGACGGGGGTCTACAGCGCAGCCCCCCCCCGTCAGGGACGATGGTCTACAGCGCAGCTCCCCAGTCAGGGACGGGGATCTACAGCGCGGTGCGGTGCGGCTCACCTGGCCGTAAGTGCCGAGCACCACCTCGTTCCTGCCGTCCATGTTGATGTCGCAGACGCAGGAGCAGGTGACCACGTCGCTGGCGTGGCTGTCGGTCAGCAAGTGGAGGCGCGGTTCCGGTTGGCCGGCCGTCAGCGGCACCTCGCTATACACCACCGACGGCTCGAGCGCGGTGGTGACCAGCAGGTGGAGGGGCGGCGGGCCGCCGGCCGGCGCCGCCAGTTCGGCCGGCTCCAGCAGGGCGGCGCGCACAAACTCTGGCGGCGACATGCGGGTGTCCAGGCTGAAGAGGCGCACCGACGTGACGGGCGTGTCGTGCGTGGCCGACCACATGTGCGTGACGCGCAGCTGCTGCACGTCCACCACGCTGACACGGACGTAGCCGCACTCGCAGGCCAGGGCAGTGACCCGCCTGTGGGCAGACGGCGGCTCTGGACGCACACCATACTGACACAGGTATGTAGCAGCACCCACAGGCCGGGAAGTGACCCGTCTGGTGGAGGGAAACACACCATACTGACACACGTATGAAGCAACACCCACAGGCCCGAAAAGTGACCCGTTTAGTGGAGGGAGGCACACCATACTGACACACGTGTGTAGCAGCACTAACAGACCGGATAAGTGGCCCATCTGGTGGAGGGAGACACACCATACTGACATAAGTATGTAGCGGCACTCACAGACCAGGGAAGTGACCCGTCTAGTGGAGGGAGACACACCATACTGGCATAAGTATGTAGCAGCACCCACCGGCCAGGGAAGTGACCCATCTAGTGGAGGGAGACACACCACACTGGCACACGTATGTAGCAGCACTCACAGACCAGGGAAGTGACCCTTTTACTGGAGGGAGACACCATACTCACACGTATGTAGCAGCACTCACAGACCGTGGAAGTGACCCATCTAGTGGAGGGAGACACACCACACTGACACACGTGTATCAGCACTCACAGACCGGGGAAGTGACCCGTCTAGTGGAGGGAGACACACCACACTGGCACACGTATGTAGCAGCACCCACAGGCCAGGGAAGTGACCCATCTAGTGGAGGGAGACACACCATACTGCCATAAGTATGTAGCAGCACTCACAGACCAGGGAAGTGACCCTTCTACTGGAGGGAGACACACCATACTCACACGTATGTAGCAGCACTCACAGACCGTGGAAGTGACCCATCTAGTGGAGGGAGACACACCATACTGACACACGTGTGTATCAGCACTCACATACCGGGGAAGTGACCCGTCTAGTGGAGGGAGACACACCACACTGACACACGTATGTAGCAGCACTCACAGACCGTGGAAGTGACCCGTCTAGTGGAGGGAGACACACCATACTGACACACATATGTAGCAGCACTCACAGACCGGGGAAGTGACCCGTCTAGTGGAGGGAGACACACCATACTGACACACGTGTGTATCAGCACTCACAGACCGGGGAAGTGACCCGTCTAGTGGAGGGAGACACACCACACTGGCACACGTATGTAGCAGCACCCATAGGCCAGGGAAGTGACCCTTCTACTGGAGGGAGACACACCATACTGACACACGTATGTAGCAGCACTCACAGACCGGGGAAGTGACCCGTGTAGTGGAGGGAGACACACCATACTGACATAAGTATGTAGCAGCACTCACAGACCGGGGAAGTGACCCTTCTACTGGAGAGAGACACACCATACTCACACGTATGTAGCAGCACTCACAGACCGTGGAAGTGACCCATCTAGTGGAGGGAGACACACGTGTGTATCAGCACTCACAGACCGGGGAAGTGACCCGTCTAGTGGAGGGAGACACACCACACTGGCACACGTATGTAGCAGCACCCACAGGCCAGGGAAGTGACCCATCTAGTGGAGGGAGACACACCATACTGCCATAAGTATGTAGCAGCACTCACAGACCAGGGAAGTGACCCTTCTACTGGAGGGAGACACACCATACTCACACGTATGTAGCAGCACTCACAGACCGTGGAAGTGACCCATCTAGTGGAGGGAGACACACCACACTGACACACGTATGTAGCAGCACTCACAGACCGTGGAAGTGACCCGTCTAGTGGAGGGAGACACACCATACTGACACACGTATGTAGCAGCACTCACAGACCGTGGAAGTGACCCGTCTAGTGGAGGGAGACACACCATACTGACACACATATGTAGCAGCACTCACAGACCGTGGAAGTGACCCATCTAGTGGAGGGAGACACACCATACTGACACACGTGTGTATCAGCACTCACATACCGGGGAAGTGACCCGTCTAGTGGAGGGAGACACACCACACTGACACACGTATGTAGCAGCACTCACAGACCGTGGAAGTGACCCGTCTAGTGGAGGGAGACACACCATACTGACACACATATGTAGCAGCACTCACAGACCGGGGAAGTGACCCGTCTAGTGGAGGGAGACACACCATACTGACACACGTGTGTATCAGCACTCACAGACCGGGGAAGTGACCCGTCTAGTGGAGGGAGACACACCACACTGGCACACGTATGTAGCAGCACCCATAGGCCAGGGAAGTGACCCTTCTACTGGAGGGAGACACACCATACTGACACACGTATGTAGCAGCACTCACAGACCGGGGAAGTGACCCGTGTAGTGGAGGGAGACACACCATACTGACATAAGTATGTAGCAGCACTCACAGACCAGGGAAGTGACCCTTCTACTGGAGAGAGACACACCATACTCACACGTATGTAGCAGCACTCACAGACCGTGGAAGTGACCCATCTAGTGGAGGGAGACACACGTGTGTATCAGCACTCACAGACCGGGGAAGTGACCCGTCTAGTGGAGGGAGACACACCACACTGACACACGTATGTAGCAGCACCCACAGGCTGGGGAAGTCACAAGTCTAGTTGGGGGAGACACACCACACTGACACACGTATGTAGCAGCACCCACAGACCGGGGAAGTGACCCGTCTAGTGGAGGGAGACACACCATACTGACAAACATATGTAGCAGCACTCACAGACCAGGGAAGTGCTGTGGAGGGAGACACACCATACTGACACACATATGTAGCAGCACTCACATACCGGGGAAGTGACCCGTGTAGTGGAGGGAGACACACCATACTGACACACATATGTAGCAGCACTCACAGACCGGGGAAGTGACCCGCCTAGTGGAGAGAGACACACCATACTGACACGTGTGTAGCAGCACCCACAGGCCGGGGAAGTGACCCTTCTATTGGAGGAAGGGAAGTGACCCACCTTACACATCACCCCTCCGACCGGGCCATACATGTGCTACTTTGTATAAACACGGGTCTATTGTGTAGCAGCACTCACAGACCGTGGAAGTGACCCATCTAGTGGAGGGAGACACACGTGTGTATCAGCACTCACAGACCGGGGAAGTGACCCGTCTAGTGGAGGGAGACACACCACACTGACACACGTATGTAGCAGCACCCACAGGCTGGGGAAGTCACAAGTCTAGTTGGGGGAGACACACCACACTGACACACGTATGTAGCAGCACCCACAGACCGGGGAAGTGACCCGTCTAGTGGAGGGAGACACACCATACTGACAAACATATGTAGCAGCACTCACAGACCAGGGAAGTGACCCGTCTAGTGGAGGGAGACACACCATACTGACACACATATGTAGCAGCACTCACATACCGGGGAAGTGACCCGTGTAGTGGAGGGAGACACACCATACTGACACACATATGTAGCAGCACTCACAGACCGGGGAAGTGACCCGCCTAGTGGAGAGAGACACACCATACTGACACGTGTGTAGAGCACCCACAGGCCGGGGAAGTGACCCTTCTATTGGAGGAAGGGAAGTGACCCACCTTACACATCACCCCTCCGACCGGGCCATACATGTGCTACTTTGTATAAACACGGGTCTATTGTGTGCAATTTGATTGTTCATCATTACCAAGCTAACATATCATTAACAAACGTAAATGTTGCGTTAGATGGTTAACCAATTGAATGATTAGAGTTTGCTGCCTTCCAACCCAATTAGGGAGTGGGTGGTGTGTGTGCACAGCTCTTTCTTCAATCAGCAGTGCAAGTAATATACCATGATGTACCAGATAAAACACTGTTTGAACTATTCAGTAATCGATGGTGTGTCTTAAGAAGCAGACGACTTGGTTCTCAACACCCAAACTGAGCAGCAATGCGACAGTTCGTGTGAGGTGGCGCAACGACACATCGTCCTACCGTCCGGGAAGTTCCCTGTAGAAGTTGGTCCACAGCACGATAGACGGCAGGTCAGCGAACTCGGGAAACAGCGGCTCTATCGGCTCCTCTCGGAAGCTCTGGTTCGGCTTATCCTCGCAGTACAGGTGCATTCCCCTGTCGCTTCCACTCAAGAGGAAGCATGTCTGCGGAGGAGAACTGCGTCGACACGTTTGGACTTATGACGGCGCTGTCGTACTTCGACTTGTACTAGACGTGTTCTATACATCTGTACCTTTCGCCACTTACTGACTGTGCCTTTCGCCATTAAACGCAAAAGAAAACCAATTTGTACTTGGCAGGAGCACACACTACGCGCTAGGTTGCTGCGAGTGTTCTCACGTATACTGAAGGCCTAACTAGCTGGTTACACGTGAAAAGACTACAAAATATCGCCGGGTGATTTAAATAATAGTGGCGAGTCGGTAAAGTTTTACCACAGCTTATGTGTTCATAGATTGGTGGCGTCATCACACGAAGTCATTAACACCAGTAACAACGCCAACCCAAACTGGCTCCTGTGTTCTATGACGTACACAACTGCTGGTGCCATTTGGATAATTTCCGAATATTCTCCACACAGAGTGTAGTTCCATCTTTCAAGGCTGCAGCCTTTCGCTCCCAAATGATTGCCCTGCTCGCCTGTCTGGCTGCTGCGATGAGCAACACCAGTTTATGCTCAACATGCTGTCACAGGTTTTGCTCAGAATGACGTCACACTTACAAATAATTATTCCTTACTCGCATTAGGAATGACGTAACACGCAAGGTCGGAAAACCATCAGAACAGTGTGCTAAAGATCGCTTTTGTTGGGAGCCGTGGTTTAGGGTCGCATCGACTGCATAGGTCATATAGGCCCGATGTTACGAGCCGGATGTTAATAACAACTGCTAATCATTTAAAATATTGCCTTAAAATAATAATAAAAATAATGAATAATTGCTTTCAAAATAATGATTGCTGTAAAATATTTCAAAAGGATGTGAAGCTGCACAATCAAAACGGCATGACAGACATATCATATGTACATGCAATTATACAATACAGATCTAGTTTTGTACAGTGCTCAACAAAATCACACAAACCAGAAGATCACAAGATAAGGAAACTAATTTCGGATGTATCTTAAATATGGTGGATCTGTACGATGCAGCTGATATGCTTGTTTATTTGGGCCTGAACTGCTAGTGGTTATCTAGCGCCCATAACTGCTTTATTCTTCAGAACATGATATGGGATTCGACATGACTATTATTGAAAGGGATAAATAATGTGAAACTGAGTAGCAGCTAAGTAACGGTATATTTTCCCTGTGGCAACGATCTCCGAGCTGTCTCCTAAAACATCAGTGTACGACATTGCATGAAAGTTTGGACCAAAGTAACGCATTCGTTCCTCCTGGAAGTTGCGGCATGAAAACAGTATGTGGCGGACTGTCATATGTGCGTCACATCGAGAACAGCGTGGTTTTTCCTCCTTGATCAGGTGTCGGTGTGTAGCGTAAGTGTGTCCTATTCGCAGTCGTGCCAAAATTATATCTTCCCTCCTACACTTCTTCAGTGACGACGGCCATGGTACCAAAACTTGTTTGATAGATCGGAGCTTGTTTGAAACCTGATAATTCCAATTTGTTTGCCACTTTTCTTGGAGAAAAGCAGATACTTCCGAGTAGAAATCCCTTGCGGGGAGAGGCAAGGCTCAAGTCCAACGAGCCTGCGCGGCGCGCTTTGCAGCAGCATCGGGTAGCTCGTTACCAGTGATACCGGTATGGCTAGGTACCCAGCAGAGGGCAATCCTCCTACCAGCTCTGCTCAATGATGTCATGCGAGCTAATATCTCCCAAAGAAGTTGGTTGGATGGATAAAAAGATTGTAGGGCCATAAGGCTACTCAACGAGTCTGTTACGATGACATTGAAATCTTCGTCTCCAACCTCAATAAAACATAAAGCTTTAATGATCACCACCAATTCCGCAGTATACACAGATGCGTGGGGTGGTAACGTAACGTAACGTGGGGTGGTAACGTAAACGATCTAGTGACCGTTCCATATACGAATGCGCAGCCAGTTCCAGTCATTGTTTTGGAACCATCCGTATAAATTCTGGAGTAACATCGATAGGATTCCAGTAATTGCAGTGCTTCTGCCTTGAAAAGCTCTGGAAGTGTGCTTCTCTTCTTGGCCGTCGCTAGGGAAATATCTATCGTAGGTGAAATTATTTCCCATGGTGGGATGCCAGTGTGTTTTATTCTCGCGACACCTCGTAGTGGTATCCGTGCCTCTTCAAGGAGAGAGAGCGGATTCTGATGCAAAAGGGTCTTAGTTTTTCTCCTCTGTGTCCGCTAAAAACTTATAACATGTGATGCGAGAAAACGGACTTATATGTGGGGTGCGCTGGAAACTGCTTCAGCCTAATTGCATACCGGAGTCCCAGCTTATCACGTCTGCTTGCTAACGACGGCTCGTGGGCCTCTGCCAAAAGGCTCGCAGATATGTCCGAAATGCCCCTGTGCAAATTCGTAATGCTGTATGATGTATAGTGATGTATGATGTAGAGCTTCCGCTTCACTGAATTACTCGCACTGTCGTATATAAACGATGCGTAATCTAGTTTCGAGCGAATAAGAGAACGATATAACAATATAAGTGTTGCTCTGTCAGCTCCATAAGTCGTTCGGGAAACGCATTCAAAATATTCATGGCTCTGAAAGCACCTATCGCGCAGTGTCAAGATGTTCCCTGTAACTCAGCCGGCTATCCATGATGACTCCCAGGAAACGGGCCGCTGGTCGCACAGGTATTTGATGGCCGTATAACTTGATTGCCATCTCTGGGCAATAACGGCGTCGGCAGAAGTGGACAGCCACCGTTTTCGAGGTAGAGAATCGGACCCCGTTTAAGATGGTCCACCTTTAAAGACGAGCCACAGTCATCTGTAGTTGTCTTTCCACAGACTGAGACCGCGCGGTATATGACCAAATGGCCAGGTCCTCAACAAAAGTGATCTACCAATGCTTCGCGATAACCAATTTTCTATGTCATTTAGCATAATTGCAAATAGTGCGACGCTAAGTACACTGCCTTATGGGACACCATTTTTCTGAACAAAGGATTGTGAAATGTGGTCTCCCACGCGAACCCGAAAAACGCGATCAGACAGAAAGTTTTCCAAGAATGTTCCCATTTCACCACGTATCCCGTGATTCCACAGTTTCGTGAGTATTCCTGGTCGCCATACTGTGTCATAGGCAGCCTCTATATCAAAGAACACTGCACCCACGTGTCGATTCTGCATACAAGTATATCGTACTACAGTGTCTAAGAGTAATATGTGATCCAAAGTGCTACAGCTGATAGGGGAATGACATGTTTCGTGTTTCATGTTTTGCTCGATACAGTGTCCAACAACAACACATAAAAATGAAAGTGCAGGAAATGAATGCCAGTTGCATCTTACACATGGTGGACATCTACGATGCAATTAATGTGCAACAGTGATGGATGTAAAAACGAAAGCAATTGGCATGGGATGCAGATAGATTTCCAGTTATGTAGGATTTACCACCAAAACTTGAACAATTCATCACAATGCATCACAGGTTTCACCCGGATTTACATCTCACCCACAACGAGAAAAACGCAACAGCTGGCTTGCCGACCCAGGTCACACTCATGTCACATATGTGACACAGATCACACTCACGTCCCATGTGTGACCCAGGTCACACTCACGTCCCGTGTGCCGTTGATGTTGACGACGGCATGCTGCAGTTGGTACGGAATGAAGGGCAACTCGACGTGGCGCCAGTTCTGCGCCAGCGTCTCCAACGGACTGGCGCCAAACTCGGGCTCCCAGTCGCTGTAGATGTTGAGGTACTGCGAAGTCTTGCCGTCGCCGCGGTCCACGTCCTGGCGGTGACGTCAGTGACGTCACCGGAGCGACAGGCGAGAGCTGCCGACCCCGAGGGGTGCGACGTTGGAGGACGACAGGCCGAGGGGAGAAGTGATGCTACTTGCAACAAGTGATGGTTGCATGTGCGGCTGATGGAAGCATGGGGATTGCTAGTTTGGGGAATACTGAAGGGTCTGTTCATTGTTCAGCCCGTGATAGGAGTTCCAACAGCCTATGCTATGATTTTTTATGATGTCTTATGAGTCACCTCAAGCCCTTCTCCACAATGTCAGCTAATCAGTGATCATCCTCCATTGCTTTAGTATTACTCGAGTGTGTGGGGGGGGGGGGGAGGACACACGCAGTCGCCAATGGGTGCCCCCTCAACCCATTATAATTTCTTAGACGAGGCACTGGTTCACTGGATTCAACGATCCAATGCCGATGGGCACTAAGGCAGAAGTTTAACACAAGGAGCCTTCAAGCAACTGGTTCGGCCCTCTGAACACAGCTGGCCGAATGATTAGGCCTGTGTCTAATTAAACCAAACTGGTTGAACTTCCCTCTAGGCTCGAATACGACCCCATTGGCGGAATACAGCTGTATGTGTGAAACCAGAACTAGCCAAGATCTCCAAAGTTAGCGCTGATATCTTCGAATCGGATAAACACGCGTGAGTCACAAAACACACTGAGCAGTCAGACAGGGTGGTCCCAACAAAACATCACACAAAATCGCTATTGGAAAGCGTGAATGGAACCTTCCCAAATGTGAACAGTAACATCATAGGGAAGCTGGCTACCTGCCCAATGCCCATGACATGGGGGCTGCTGTTGCAGGGTTAGATGAAGAACAGAAGCAGGGGTGCTGACGATGCACGGGGGATGAGACGAGAATGGATGAGGAGCTGGGGTCCACTGCTCCCTACGTACGTGACCAGCAGAAGCCTGCGCTGCTCGTTATATACGTGACCAGCAGAAGCATGCGCTGCTCACTACGTACGTGACCAGCAGAAGCCTGCGCTGCTCACTACGTACGTGACCAGCAGAAGCATGCGCTGCTCACTACATACGTGACCAGCAGAAGCATGCGCTGCTCACTACGTACGTGACCAGCAGAAGCCTGCGCTGCTCACTACATACGTGACCAGCAGAAGCATGCGCTGCTCACTACATACGTGACCAGTAGAAGCCTGCGCTGCTCACTACGTAGGTGACTAGCAGAAGCCTGCGCTGCTCACTACGTACGTGACTAGCAAAAGCCTGCGCTGCTCGCTACATACGTGACCAGTAGAAGCCTGCGCTGCTCGTTACATACATGACCAGTAGAAGCCTGCGCTGCTCGCTACATACGTGAACAGTAGAAGCCTGCGCTGCTCGCTATATGCGTAACCAGTAGAAGCCATCGCTGCTCGCTATATACGTGACCAGTAGAAGCCTGCGCACTCGTGGGCGCGATGGAAGGAGCAAAACGATGTCACGAACTCCCATGACCGACATTTCAAAATGCTTGTCTTTACAGTGGACCGCTCCACATGAGACAACTCGCAAAGCTGCTGCTTGGCTTTCAGCCGTTACCGGGCTCGACAGACTGAAGCCCAGCTAACACGGTAAGGTGTAAGTGAAACAACACGAACAGGTGCGTCAGCACAAGAAATGCCATGCTTCCTCGCTCTGCCCTTTTCGTCCGGGAGTAAAGTGCTGGCTCATGATCACCACGAAGGGCTACCACGAGGGTATCGGTTGCGGTGATACGCTGCTCCCGCCTCCTGTCCGCTGTGCCCCACATAACGAGTCTATTTATTCATTGGGTGATTCACGACGCATTTTATGCACATTCACGGCTAATGGCGCCGCTCACATTGTTTCGCCGGTGGGCCGCGGGATTAAGAAATGTCCCGAGCGGTGCGGCCCACAGAACCAGTCACACGGTCACCGAGCGACGGGTTGATACCCTTCCCATCTCAAATGATTGGTCTAAGGGTCCGACGGGCTGCTCATGGAACGCATCCCCCCATATCACAGGTCAGGTCCACTTGTACGTCCGGCGGATTACTGCCGGGGGCGTGTTCTGCACATATCATGCGAGGCGATGGGTGCAGGTCAGTGATAAACTTATCGTCAAACAGGTGGAACATACCACTTATCGGATGCCCAATGGACATCATTTCCCATGAAGTTGTGTCATCTTGCTTCTAGATAGGCAGTCTGCGTTCCTTGCCCACAAGAACCTTGGGTTCTTTTACGACGCATTCAACCGCTAGGTTATATAGCGTCGCCAACCTCTCACGCCGATTGGCCGCGGGTAGACTCGGTAAATTCCGTCGGTTTTGATATTCGAACCCACGATCTTTCGATCAAGAGTCCGGCGCTCTACCAACTGAGCTACCGCGGCCCCCTCCTTGCCCACAACAGCGTTGTGCTCATAACTTCAAAATTATTATGTATGTGCTCATAGAAACAACGAAAAAGAACCGTTGCAAGTTCTCTATTGTTTTCAGATGGAGTGTACACTGTACTGGTACTAGACACTGTCAATAACATAGTTTTCACGGCGAATTTCGGCACCATACTCTACTCATTTTGACATTACACACCTGATGACAAACCATTATTTTAACACTGGTGCAGGTGGGAGGTGCTGATCGGGACAGGGCCGTCAGCAGGCTTAGTGGCCTGAGCGAGCTGCGACGAACGCCGGCTGGTAAAGCTGGAACGCGCGGCTAAATGAGTGAAACTGGCGTCTTTCATGAAGTTCTTCGGTCGGCGTAGCGTTGAACCAGAGGGGTGGAGCCTAGGCACTCCAAGCCCTACTGGCGACATCCCTGATGGGATGGTAGATGAGGAATAGCCCTAAACCCCACCACCGCTCCAGAGAAGGACCTATGGACCAGTCGATATTGGTTAGCACCCCACGTCTCTCTGCCACATCATGTATGGTCAGATCATCCCAGCTCTCTCCACCACCTCATGTATGGTCAGATCATCCCAGCTCTCTCCACCACCTCATGTATGGTCAGATCGCCCCACCTGTCTCCACCACCTCATGCATAGTCAGATCACCCCACCTCATTTATGGTCAAGTGCAGCAATATTATTGGCTGTCATGCAGTGGTATGCGTGCTACTGCATATATGGTGCAAGGGGACGAGTGGTCTATGAGTAAGATGCTCGTCTCACAATCGAAAGATTGTGGGTTCGAATCTCACCTGTCGCTGCTCTTCGCCCGCGACCAATCGGCGTGAGAGATGGGCGACGCTATATGACTCAACAGTCGACGTGTCGTAAAACCAATAACCAACCATATATGGTGCAACATGTTACAACACTTTACCCTGGTGTTCATGTTTCTGGACGAATACAGAAAACATGGCCCATTTAATGGCAAAATTATATGGTTAAGTTCCATTTTGGAGGTATACATTTTTATAGCCCGTGTCCAAAAATGTGTTATTGAGATAATTAAATGCCACCAATTGTGCGGCAGATCCGGTTTTCCGAAGGTAGGTCATACGCTTTCATGATTGCCATGTAGCCTGCTGACCATTCGACGAATTAGCTGAAGATCATTACTTTTATTTCCAGTATCCTGATTTGGGGCGACGCTGCAATCCATTGGTGTTGTGTGTGTGGCGTGATGGGCACTGGTCGGCGATTGGTTCAGTGGTGATCAAGTGACTTGATTCGGCGTCTATTAAGCTTGGAATTCGGTGGAATATGGAGTGCACATCAGAAGAAATGTGTAAACACAGCTGAAACGTTTTAATCAAGACAGGCATCGGCACATTTTAATCAAGACATGTATTGACACATTTTAATCAAGGCAGGCATTGTACAGAAAAATGCAAATTTACAATTGCTAAGCGAGCCAGGGTGGACGCTCTGTCAGCTGAATGCAGGGTCTCAGCCAGGATGCACACAGTGTCACGAGGCGAAGCTATCTAAAAAGCCGCGCGGGAAGGCAGAAATTTCACAATAAAAACTACGTACACAAATCGACAGGTGGCAGGACAGGTAGGTGGATCCACATGTGATAAGTGGGATACGTGACGCATCACGTATGTTTTCTCTTCGATAATTCTACTTTTTGAAGACTGGCTCCTCATCTGAATTAGTGCATAGCAATAAGTAACTACGCCTGGTCGCCGTCTGGCCTGGGCTTCATGCTAACCTTGATGATAGCAAAGCCAACCACCATCTCTTCCCTGTTCTCGCTCTTGTTGAAAGCATCGATGGAGATGATCTCGGAGCCCTCTGGCAGGTAGGTGAAGGGGATCTCGTTGACGGTCGGGTGCAGGACACCACGGCTATCACACGCGTACTCCAGTGAGTATACCTGAGGTCGGGGGACACAGTGACTATCACACGCGTACTCCAGTGAGTATACCTGAGGTCGGGGGACACCGTGACTATTACACGCGTACTCCAGTGAGTATACCTGAGGTCGGGGGACACCGTGACTATTACACGCGTACTCCAGTGAGTATACCTGAGGTCGGGGGACACAGTGACTATCACACGCGTACTCCAGTGAGTATACCTGAGGTCGGGGGACACCGTGACTATCACACGCGTACTCCAGTGAGTATACCTGAGGTCGGGGGACACAGTGACTATTACACGCGTACTCCAGTGAGTATACCTGAGGTCGGGGGACACAGTGACTATTACACGCGTACTCCAGTGAGTATACCTGAGGTCGGGGGACACAGTGACTATTACACGCGTACTCCAGTGAGTATACCTGAGGTCGGGGGACACAGTGACTATCACACGCGTACTCCAGTGAGTATACCTGAGGTCGGGGGACACCGTGACTATTACACGCGTACTCCAGTGAGTATACCTGAGGTCGGGGGACACCGTGACTATCACACGCGTACTCCAGTGAGTATACCTGAGGTCGGGGGACACCGTGACTATTACACGCGTACTCCAGTGAGTATACCTGAGGTCGGGGGACACAGTGACTATCACACGCGTACTCCAGTGAGTATACCTGAGGTCGGGGGACACCGTGACTATTACACGCGTACTCCAGTGAGTATACCTGAGGTCGGGGGACACAGTGACTATCACACGCGTACTCCAGTGAGTATACCTGAGGTCGGGGGACACCGTGACTATCACACGCGTACTCCAGTGAGTATACCTGAGGTCGGGGGACACAGTGACTATCACACGCGTACTCCAGTGAGTATACCTGAGGTCGGGGGACACAGTGACTATCACACGCGTACTCCAGTGAGTATACCTGAGGTCGGGGGACACAGTGACTATTACACGCGTACTCCAGTGAGTATACCTGAGGTCGGGGGACACAGTGACTATTACACGCGTACTCCAGTGAGTATACCTGAGGTCGGGGGACACAGTGACTATCACACGCGTACTCCAGTGAGTATACCTGAGGTCGGGGGACACCGTGACTATTACACGCGTACTCCAGTGAGTATACCTGAGTTCGGGGGACACAGTGACTATCACACGCGTACTCCAGTGAGTATACCTGAGGTCGGGGGACACCGTGACTATCACACGCGTACTCCAGTGAGTATACCTGAGGTCGGGGGACACAGTGACTATTACACGCGTACTCCAGTGAGTATACCTGAGGTCGGGGGACACCGTGACTATCACACGCGTACTCCAGTGAGTATACCTGAGGTCGGGGGACACAGTGACTATTACACGCGTACTCCAGTGAGTATACCTGAGGTCGGGGGACACAGTGACTATTACACGCGTACTCCAGTGAGTATACCTGAGGTCGGGGGACACCGTGACTATCACACGCGTACTCCAGTGAGTATACCTGAGGTCGGGGGACACAGTGACTATTACACGCGTACTCCAGTGAGTATACCTGAGGTCGGGGGACACCGTGACTATCACACGCGTACTCCAGTGAGTATACCTGAGGTCGGGGGACACAGTGACTATTACACGCGTACTCCAGTGAGTATACCTGAGGTCGGGGGACACAGTGACTATTACACGCGTACTCCAGTGAGTATACCTGAGGTCGGGGGACACCGTGACTATCACACGCGTACTCCAGTGAGTATACCTGAGGTCGGGGGACACAGTGACTATTACACGCGTACTCCAGTGAGTATACCTGAGGTCGGGGGACACCGTGACTATCACACGCGTACTCCAGTGAGTATACCTGAGGTCGGGGGACACAGTGACTATTACACGCGTACTCCAGTGAGTA
The DNA here is from genome assembly GCA_034440615.1 of Ashinkailepas kermadecensis. NCBI lineage: Eukaryota > Metazoa > Arthropoda > Thecostraca > Neolepadidae > Ashinkailepas > Ashinkailepas kermadecensis. The sequence goes on along the minus strand of JAOTOM010002720.1, from coordinate 86,577 downwards.
TACCTGAGGTCGGGGGACACAGTGACTATTACACGCGTACTCCAGTGAGTATACCTGAGGTCGGGGGACACCGTGACTATTACACGCGTACTCCAGTGAGTATACCTGAGGTCGGGGGACACAGTGACTATTACACGCGTACTCCAGTGAGTATACCTGAGGTCGGGGGACACAGTGACTATTACACGCGTACTCCAGTGAGTATACCTGAAGTCGGGGGACACCGTGACTATCACACGCGTACTCCAGTGAGTATACCTGAGGTCGGGGGACACAGTGACTATTACACGCGTACTCCAGTGAGTATACCTGAGGTCGGGGGACACAGTGACTATTACACGCGTACTCCAGTGAGTATACCTGAGGTCGGGGGACACCGTGACTATCACACGCGTACTCCAGTGAGTATACCTGAGGTCGGGGGACACAGTGACTATTACACGCGTACTCCAGTGAGTATACCTGAGGTCGGGGGACACCGTGACTATCACACGCGTACTCCAGTGAGTATACCTGAGGTCGGGGGACACAGTGACTATTACACGCGTACTCCAGTGAGTATACCTGAGGTCGGGGGACACAGTGACTATTACACACGTACTCCAGTGAGTATACCTGAGGTCGGGGGACACCGTGACTATTACACGCGTACTCCAGTGAGTATACCTGAGGTCGGGGGACACCGTGACTATTACACGCGTACTCCAGTGAGTATACCTGAGGTCGGGAGACACAGCAACTATGACACGCGTACTCCAGTGAGTATACCTGAGGTCGGGTATTAGTGTGGATTATGGCAATTCGGGTCCGGTGACGATCTTATTATATCCCCTTCACATCCAGCTGTGACATAAATAATGTCAATCTGGGTCAACAAGGGCAATACATTGAAATGTTCAGGTTATTTACAACTTGAATGGGACAAAATATATCCTCTCAAGCTGTTCATTCAATTCTGACTGCATGCTGTAAGAAGCTTACCCATGAAATAACTTGCACAGTTCCTGACACAAGCAAAGAATGTCAGGCAAGCAAAGGTCAAAGAAAGCCAAAATAATGAGCACAAATAATGTTTCTTTTAATTTGATATACTACACCCATTTCTTCACCATGGGTACCAAAAGAGGAAGCAATGGTCAGGTGTGCTATAAATCATACAATTACTCCTTCATTCACTGCATTGATAGTTGTATATCAATATATACTACTAAATATATACAACTGTGCTACAATGGCTACTACAATATATACTACTAAGCATATTCTTATGCATAATATCAGCTGATTAAGGCCACAGCATGCTATTTTGAAGGAATGCAGACCTAACATCAGTAATTGATGCTGGTTTATATTTAACAGTGGGTAACAAATGGTTGTGTTCACAAAGGTAAAATACTTCATCTTGATTGAGTCTAGATGCAGGGATTCAATGAGAAAATGGGATGACCACCACTTGGACCCACAGTGGTACCCTTTTGGAGCCATGGTATCTTCTGGAAGATTATATCACTCTGATATGTCATGTTATGCACCATTCCTTTTAAAGAACAATTTTCTCATCCACTTCACAACTTCTCCACCCCTGAAGAGTTCATTGCCCCTCCCTGGTAAAACTCTGAAGCAATATCTGGTGTCATGTGCATACAAAGGGCACTGCTGTGATTATGCAGCAGTGTCTACTTTCAGAGTTTCAGAAATTCAGGGTTCTACATACAGTCAGTCATTGTACATACACCACCATTGTACACTACATACAACCAAAAAACTTCACTATTTAGGCATGGGGTATATTTCTGGAAGGTAGGATAAGTGAGGAGATGTCTTCAATACTGTTGGAACAAGGGAGGGTGAGGTGGTGACAAGAGCATGCACATGAATGGGACTTCAGACTTTAAGTAACAGTACTGCCACTCAAAGGAAGGAAGACTGAACTCATTCATCATGTATTCATTACAACCTATGCCCATATGCCTATAGGCAGTTGTAGTGTATGTAAATCAGTGACATAGCCAATGGGGAGCTGCCCTTCCTCCTGGTGGGTCTGAGACAGTGATAAATCATTCACAAAATAAGGTGGAATATACCACTTACTGAACAATGAATCAACATCCTTCCCAAAGGAGAATCAATATTGTGCTTCTTGGTGAGGGCTTGTAAAGTCTGCATTCCTCTTTTCTAACTGCATCCTGCTTACAAGTATCATGCTTATGCTCACCATGACAGATCTTGGATTATAATAATGGAATTATTGTCTTAAAATGTGCTTTTTTATTTTTTAGAATTCCTCTTGAGAATGCCATGTTTATGAAGGTGACTAAGATGATGGGACCACTTACTTTACATGCAAATGTAAATTTTGATTGAATGTATTTTTAATTATTGTTGCACAATTTTCCAACCTAAAAACTCAAACAAACCTAACCTAACGAAAGCTAACCCATTTGTTTGCATTATGGAGGAAAATGTGTGTAAACATTCTTCTTGTTACCACCTTAAAGCACAATAATACCAAAAGTTCCCAAAAAGTTTCCCTTTTTTCACACACCAACTTTGATGTTTTTCTTCTTCAAAAGCAGCATAGGTTAAGTTATGTTAGGTTAGGCCATGTTAGGTTTCTTTTTTAATTTTGATTTAAAAAAAATATATTGCTTGACATTTTTCCAATTTTATTTTTAGGATTTTTTTTCTCCAAAGGTAGGTTAGGCTAGGTTAGGCTAGGTTATGTTGCTTTTTTTAAAGCATTTCTTTTTATGCTTTTTTATTTCTTTTACCTAACTCAAGCCCTTTTTTGGCATTATTTTGCTCACAACCTGAATAGTAAGCATTTGTATAGAAAATAAGTGGTCACATCATCTTAGTCACCTTCATAAATATGATATTCCAAAGAAAAAAAAACACCTTTTAACACAAATTTACCATAGTAAAAACATCCCAAAGCACAATTCCAGACAAAGCAGTGTTAAAATAATGATTTCTCGTTAGGTGTGAGATGTCGAAACGAGTACAGCAGGATGTCGAAATCGCCATTGAAATAACGTTATTAAAAGTTTGTTAAGCCCTGCAATCCTAGTTTTGAGACCATTACTTACATATCACTGTTCCTGCTTCATGTTTTTTAGAGGTATCTAATTTGGGGACATGCACATCAACGATAACGATACACACACCTATGCTACAAATTGGTATTGTATAACATAGCACATCGCAGGTAATCCCCGTACCTGGAATTGGCTATGGGATGTTCGTTATCACTATCCAGGATCCGCTATGGCGAACATAAGCATGATATTTGTAAACGGGATACAGTTGAGAAATGGGTAATCTTTACCTTTTGGCCGACACATACTGCCAAGGTTAGTGATTTGTAAAGAGGTGTACAGTGGGGAACAGTGATGTCACAGGAGTCAGGGAAGTGACGTCACAGGAGTCGGGTGTCGATGACGGGCACTAACCTAACCTAACACATCTACACCCGACTCCTGTGACGTCACTTCCCTGACTCCTGTGACGTCACTGTTCCCCACTGTACACCTCTTTACAAATCACTAACCTTGGGAACATGTGTCGGCCGAAAGGTAAAGAAAGCCGAGAAATGAAGGGAAACGAGGAATGAAGACTTCATAAACATGCACCAAAAACACTATGTCGATACTTATTTGGGAAGGATGTCGATTCAGTGTTCAATAAGTGGTATATTCCACCCTATTTTGTGAATAATTTATAACGGGTTGGTTATTGGTTTTACGACATGTCGACTGTTGAGTCATATAGCGTCGCCAATCTCTCACGCCGATTGGTCGCGGGCGAAGAATAGTGACAGGTGAGATTCGAACCCACAATCTTTCGATTGTGAGACGAGCATCTTACCCCTAGACCACTCGTCCCCCAATAATTTATCACTGAGGCAAAGGGATTACCTATGATGTGCTATGTTATACAATGCCAGTTTATACCATGGGTGTTTGCATCATTATCATTGATATCATTGCCACCAAATTAGGTACCTCTCAAAACATGCAAACTAGATGTCATATGTATGCTATTATCTCAAAACTGTTCGCAGAAGTTTACAAAACTTTTAGTAACATTATGTCCATCGCAATTTAGACATCCTCATGTACCCATTTGGACATTTCACACCTTAGGAGAAATCAACATTTTAATGCAGCTTTGAGAGGACCTTCCAGGTGAGCACATTGATGGGTCTGCTAGGGTGTCACTGTGCATTGTATCTTGCTCATGTGTATTTATTTGATAGTGGACCCATCATAGTGATAGATCCACTAAAAAATGAATGTCACTACTTGGTAGGTACCTACTTACCTATGCCACAAAAAACAATAAACAGCTGGAGTAGCCACAAATTAGAACATAAGGTAACTTTTATATATTACGATCTCATTCCACATATTTCCAATTAAAATCAGTAAATACACAGCGGCTTAAATAATAATTACAATGATTGTTAATCCTACAAACTATGGATTACAGGGTTTAAAATTGAAGAACAGACATACCTTTCTCTTCAGTGAAGCAACCAACACCTTTGTAACTCCGCTGTCAACTTGGAGAAATGCCAAGCTGTACACATTTCCTTGTGATGGCAGTGGGATGAAATGGGCATCATACAAACAAACTGGTGCAGCCATTCTCATAAATAACAACCAGGCCCTATGTATCCATCTACTGTGATCCGCGTGTACAGGGTCCTTCGCATGGTGCGTGGACAGCAGGTTTTGAGTTGTTTACCTTTTTGTTCACATGTGCGGCGGATATGTACCAATCGCGTAGTATCTGTCGAATCAGTTTGGGTGCGTATCAGAACATCCAATACCATAACACCCAAAGTAAAAAGTCCGATTACAGTCAATCCCATTCTAAATACTTGTTAAGTCTTTCCTATTCAGCTTTCAGCTAATGGCATACCCATGATGTACCCATTTTGTTTCTTTTGAGAGATACGTAATTTAGGGGTACCTATATCAACAATAATGGTACATATAGCCATGTTATAAATTGGTATTGCACCTATAGCAAAGCACATCATAGGTAATCCCTTTATCTGGGGATGTTCGTGTATCACGATCCCGGGTCTGGTATGGTGAGCACAAGTATGATATGTAGATAGGTACATATAACCCTATGCCAGTGAACATGGGCCAAACACAGGTAGTTGAGCGTGATATGGAAACGTTCGACATAGTAAACGTGTGTAAGCAATTACTTTGTAGTTGACGTACTCCCGCACGGATCGCAATATTTCCGTTTTCCACACACTGGACTCGAAGCAACAATCGAAAAGACAAAAGCCTTATAGTTAACCACAACAGTTCCCATTGCCAACCCTTTCGTTCGCGCTAACCAGTATCGCCCATTTCAAGCTCATTGGTTATTGGTTATTGGTTTTACGACACGTCGACCGTTGAGTCATATAGCGTCGCCAATCTCTCACGCCGATTGTTCGCGGGCGAAGAGTAGCGACAGGTGAGATTCGAACCCACAATCTTTCGATTATGAGACGAGCATCTTACCCCTAGACCACTCGTACCCCCATTTCAAGCTCATCAGTCACATTAGCCCAACCGCGTTACGGTGAAAAATCCCACCACCATATTCGACGATCGCTTGGGATGCGTTTCTCGAAGCATTCGATAATAATGCAGTAGAGTCCAGAAATACTCAGCTAGCGGGGAAGTTGTGAAATATTCTTTGAACTTCTCTATTTTTGGCTCTTTCATGTTACGCTTTTGGACTTTTAGAATAGTTGGATATTACATTTTTGGACCTTATGAATTTTGGATGTTTCTCTCGTTGGACTTCCCGACCCTTGCTTTTGAAATTTGACATTACTTTCCAAGGCCCTTTTATTTTCTATGTTACTATACAAGCTACAGCTGAAGTGATGGGTACGAAGACGTAGCACATTTGTACCTAATGCTAGTGCTAGATTGTTACGAGGGTCAGCAGGCGGTTCCATGAACGCCAAACGAAGGTTATGGCAACGGCTAAGAACCGACCTTACGATATGCCCTGGGAGGTACCAACTTTACGTACTCTCGCTGTGGTGGTGGATTTGTGCTTTAGGGCGCGTCGACTGCATTGGTCATTTTGCGCCCATACGTACTCTCGCTGTAAGAAAACGGCAGCACACGAGACGTGGCGCCAGCTGACAACGCCGTCAGAGAACATTGAACAGGGTGTTGGTCAGAACCGTGCCATCATAAAGTATTAAGGCTTAATAAGAGCCACAGGGGCCCATCTGGGAACTCTCTATCTCCATATTATCGTTGTTGACACACCACGACTGCTAACCGACTGTCCTCGGCCAGAGTTGCGTCTCAACAGAGAATCGAGTCCACGCCTCGCCAACAGACCGACTGACACCCGCGACCACACAGCCAAACGTCTAGCATGCTTCTGACCACAGACAATCAGATTATTCCGCAACGCAGCGCAACACGAGCACCAAACGCCAGCCTGTCGCCCAGCCGTGACGTCCCGCAGGTATATACTATGCAGAATAATCGTCGCTGCGTATCGGCTCAATACCCACCGCGATGGTACACCATAGACTGTGTATTATCTTCAACAGGCGGCGTCACGGTTAGTGATACAATTGACACGACTCCTCTACGCGGTTCAGATCGTCGTTATTGACGGCGGTGTGGACCGGACCCGTGGGAGTTCAGGTGGGTATGGGTCCTCACATGCTTCGGCAGTCAAGTGTTTGGCAACACTTGTGCAGACAACGGTCTGCGGTGACGCGCTCCCGCATCTTTAACGCTGGAACACTCCTGCAAAACGCGGCAACACCCCAGCTCACATCAAACGCGCCGCAACGGCGGCTATCGGCCCAGCGCCGGTCCCCCCCCCCCCACACCGGCAGACGACGCATCGTAATTATACATGAGTACATGCGTACGAGAGGACCAAGGCCTGGTTCGGGGACCCATCGCTCCAAACCAAGGCCCGACTCCAGGACCCATCGCTCCCAACCAAGGCTCGGCTTCATGATCCGTCACTCCCAACCAGGGCCCGGCTCCAGGACCCATCGCTCCAAACCAATGCCCGGATCAAGGACTCATGTTCCCAACCACAAGACCCGGCTAAAGGACCCATCGCTCTCAACCAGGGCCCGGCTCCAGGACCCATCGCTCCCAACCAAGGCTCAGCTCCATGATCGGTCAATTCCAACCAGGGCCTGGTTCCAGAACCCATCGTTCCAAACGCCCGGCTCAAGGACCTATCGCTCCCAACCACAAGACCCGGCTCAAGGATCCATCCACCAGACGATCCACCGGAAGCCGCAACTCCCAAATAAACCTCAGACCCCTCATTGCTGTCCATCAGTCCAAACTCCAGTCGAGTACCAGCGACTCATCTTTGCTTTCCATCGGCCGGGGCCTGCCAGGAGTCGAGGCCAGTCAGTGCCACACTCCAGCAGCTAGGTCATCACAAGAGGACTCTGCGCCCACATTACTACCCACCAACTGGGCCCACAGAGCCCGAGCCCCTTCACTGCCACCGACCAACCGAGATCCCAGAGTCAGAGCCCCTTCATTGTTCCTGCCAGCCGGGACCTCACAGGAGACCTACTGCACGGCGCACCAGCCAGCGCTCAGTCAACAGATGCCTAACACAGCAGGGGCGCAGCGGTCTCGTCCGATCAGCACCTTGGTGTTGGTTCAGAACACTAGATCACAGGTAGTAAGGGCACGCAGGCGCCCGGTGCATCGAGCACGACGCCACCACACAGCTGGGCAGTCACGGCGTCTTTCGCGCCGGTCCCAACCGCCACGCCGGCCCAGCTCGCCGCTGATCGGCACACTAGCCGAGCACAACAGGCGGCGGCGAGGCGACCGCTCGGCCGTGTCGGCACAAGTTCGTTGTGCTCAGATATCCATGAAAGCCACGATTAGAGACGCGCGCGGGCCGGCAACCGCCGGAAGGTACGGGTTATTGCGCGAACGTTATTGTCGACAACGTTAACGGTAACGTCCGTGGACGTTATTGTCTGCGGAGGCATGTGTCGCCTGAGACTGGCGGTAACGGTCAGGGGCCGAGGACGCCGTCCGCACCAAGCCCACTCCGCTTCGCCTGAAAACAGTGAAGCTCAGATTCAGATTCATCCAGTCTTGGGTGGCCAAATGTACTGGAGGTAAAGCTTCAATTTTCAGTTTCCTGAAACTGCGACATGTGCAGGTGCCATGGCTTTCACCCCATTCCAGCTTCAGTAGTACAGAACAGTACTAAATACACATGTAACAAACAATACCTCCCAATAAAGCCATACAATCAACACAGGACAAGAATAAGACATCCACGTGCTGAGACATTGGTTTGATGCTCGGTTTGCTTTCGCTTTGGTACATATTTCTGTTGTACCAAAGTTTTGTTGTTGTTGTACCCTATTTGTTGTATCACCATGCTGAGTGCGCCCGCGAAGACAGGGGTAAATTATTGATGTCCAATGTGAAAGGCAGGCCCACAGACGACATCGCAATCCTGGAGTCAATCCTGGAGAAGATCCGTGGCGCAGGGCCAGTGCGCATGAGCCCGCCCGGCGACTGCCGCACTGGAGGCGTACACACACACAACCCATCTCCTGCTCAGCATCAGGCTGGGCCAGCAAGATCAGCTGTACACTAGGCTGAGCAGCGATAGCCGGCGGGTGGTGACAATTTGGAACAGGTAGATCTGGTGGTGCGGGTGGCTCGCACTATACCAGCGGGTGGTGACAATTTGGAACAGGTAGATCTGGTGGTGCGGGTGGCTCGCACTATACCAGCGGGTGGTGACAATTTGGAACAGGTAGATCTGGTGGTGCGGGTGGCTCGCACTATACCAGCGGGTGGTGACAATTTGGAACAGGTAGATCTGGTGGTGCGGGTGGCTCGCACTATACCAGCGGGTGGTGACAATTTGGAACAGGTAGATCTGGTGGAGCGGCTGGCTCACACTATACCAGCTTGAGACGACCATCTATGGCATGCGGCTGCTGGTTGGTTATTTGGGTTTTAGGACGCATCGACCAGGTTTGATCATTTGCACAGAAACCTCCTCACCCGGGCGCTAGATAACCACTAGTAGATCAGGCGCCCTTAAGCCCAAATAATCAATCAGGCCTCCTCACCCGTCAAAATATCCTACAAATTGCGGGCGCGAGACAAAATTAGGACGGCATATCCTTAACGTTAGGTCTGCATTTACCCTGTGCCTAAACGCCGGCGGCGAGGCCGGTTCAGCTTCTGGCCACACAGTGCCATGCGTTGTTGTAGAATGCCCTTTTATGACGAAGGTTGTGAACGAAAGGCAAATTGCGATCTCGACGATCACCGGCCTGTCCAGCCCAGAACACGTCTGCCCCGACCTACATCCATCCATTCTACCAGCTACTTCTCGACCTTCTCCATACGACCGCTGCGTCCGGGATGCAGTGTTAAAACAATGTTTTTTTTCCGTTAGGTATGAGTTGTTAAAACGAATGCAGTGGGATGTCAAAATTCGCCATGGAAACGATGTCCCTTAACATGACTTACCAGTGTTTCAAACAATTTTGATCCAAGAACGTACGCACACGTGCACCTTTTGCCGCTGTTTTGAGACACCTAATTTAGGAGTGACTAATTTAGCGCTAATGATACAAAATGCCTATCATTGTGGTGGTGGATTGGAGTTTAGGGGCGCGTCGACATCCAGGGTCATTTTGCGCCCATAAATGCCTATCATTATCAACTGATATTGTATAGCAGACCACATCATAACTAATCCTCTTACATGGATTGTGCAAAGCGGTGTTCGTGCATCACAATCCGCAATGATAAGTATCAGCATAATACTTATTAACAAGATACAGTTAGAAATAAGATATTCGTGCCTAAAATTAAAATAAGACATCGTGCTTCGTGATGAGTTGCTATGAGGTCTTCATATCTAATTTCCAACAGTATCTATCTTGTTGATAAGTATCATGCTGATCCTTAACATTACGGATTGTGATGCACGAACGTGCCTTAGCACAATTCTAGATAAGCGAATTACCTATGATGCGGTCTGTTATACAATATCAGTTGCTAAGGATAGGTATTTTGCATCGTTATCGCTAAAATAGTTGCCGCTAAATTAGATATCTCAAAAGAAAGGAAAAAGGTGCACGTATGCATACGCTGTTGAAAAAATTGTGTTTGAAGAGCTCATCAGCTATGTTAAGGGACATCGTTTCCATGGCGAATTTCGACATCCCAGTGGACTTGTTCCGAAATCTCACACCTAACAAAACAGCATTATTTTACCACTGGACAGCAGACGTGGTCCGGCCACCGACCAGCGGTAGCCGGAGCTGACCTGTTGAAGGGCGATGCGGCCGTCGGCGCCCAGCTGGGAGAGCGCGTGCTCGGCGGCGGCCCTGACGCGCGGGTCAGGGTCGGCAGTCAGGTGGAGCAGCGCCGGCAACTGTCCGGGCCAGCCCAGCTGCTGCAGCGCCCGCACGGCGCCCTCCCTCTCGGCCGCGCACTCAGACTCCAGCAGCTCGGCAAACGCCTCCGACAGCTGCCGACACACGTGCAGCTGTGCCAACGTCTGCCGCGCCACCGCCACTGCACCGGCACACACACACATACACACACACACGCACACACGCTGCACTGACGCCGTTACAGGACTACGGCCGGGAGTGGTGCATTTACTGCCAGGGGCACCGGCACTGGCTGGTACTGGCACACAGGTACTCAGCACTATCGGGGCGGCTGCACTGGCACATCTTTGTACTGGCATAGCTACTTACGTCAAGGAAGCAGCTGCCGGCACAAATACCGAGGTCGACACAGGTACCGATGCTAGTGCTGGCATGTGTGGCAGTAATGGTACCATACTGGTACAAGTGCTGACAGTGATATAGGTGGTGCTGCTGGCTAATAAATAATGCTGGAACGCACACAGCTAATCGTGAGTTCTTACCGACTCCAACAGACACACATGAAACTGATGAGATTGTCTATGGTAGCACAATGTGTATGATGGGAGGAGTTTGTAATTGTTGAGTGTATTATGCAATAGCACGTGAGTCTCTTATTAAGTCTGAACGCTTTATGAATTTCTGTGGGATGTGCCTAGCAGTGGATTCGGCACCTTCCTTCGGGATGTGATGCTGATGAGGTTGTCTATGGTGGCACGATGGGTGTGATGGGAGGAGCTTGTGATTATTGAGGGTGTTAGGCGGTAGCAAGTGAGTGGTGTTAGATGGGCTGGGATATATAGCTTCCTAGGAACTTGGGATAAGGGATTGATTGGGGTGGGAGTATGTACATTCTAGTACCTTTTCTAGATAGGCTTAACCCAGATGGGCCCCTGTGGCTCTTATTAAGCCTTAATACTTTATGACTTTATGAGGAGCATGCTTGCTTGCTTCTGCAGGCGTAAACTCGTAAAATACACATATAGAAACACTAATTTGATTACTCGTGACACACACAACTAAGCCACTTAATGCCAAAATGAAGCCTGTGCAATGTGAACATTTCCACATTAGCAGTATGCGTAGCTGTGCAGCTGCTGGTAATTGTGTGTATTGGTTGATGACACATCAGACGGACCGTGACCAATAAATGTGAGTGGATCAGCGGAGCCGAAAATCACTTCACGCATCGCAAACAGTATGCTCCTATATTCGCCACAGGTGGGCGGGGCACTGGCCGAGACCAGTGTGGCGGCTGCCGCACCTCCGAGGGACTGTGACTGTGGCGAGCGAACACCCACCTGGTGCAGCATACAGTTAGCGCGGCCGACGTCCCTCAGCCAGGTGCGCACGGTGTCGGCCACCCGGGGGCCGGCCGAGGTGAGCAGCTGACACACCACGCGCAGACAGGGCCGCGGCGGCGACATGTACACCAGCTGAGCCAGCCGGCCGCCAATCGACTCGGCGTTGTGCGACAGCAGCGTGTCAGTCAGCTGGACTGACAACCGACACCAGGACGGTTATACGCGCGGCACGGGGCAGTTGTAGCGGAATCCCGACACAGCCCATCATAGGCCGGACGATTATACGCGCGGCACGGGTCAGTTGTAGCGGAATCCCGACACAGCCCATCATAGGCCGGACGATTATACGCGCGGCACGGGTCAGTTGTAGTATAATCTCGACACAGCCCATCATAAGCCGGACGGTTACACGTGCGCCACGGGTCAATTGTAGTGGAATCCCGACACAGCCCATCATAAGCCGGACGGCTACACGTGGAGCAGGGGGAGTTGTAGTGAAATCCCGACACAGCTCATCATAAGCCGGACGGTTACACGTGAAGCAAGGGGGAGTTGTGGATGTGCTCATGACAAAACCGAACATCACCCGGATGCCACACGCGAGGTACGAGTGGAGGCGGAGTTGTAGCTGGAGATACGCGTGACCACTTGGAGAAAACTAGTACCTGTTGAGTGAGATACAAGGCGGGTTTGAAACTTTTCACTTGTAAGTATCATGGTTTTTATATTTGTCATGTGCAAACCTTATGATCCAAAATTGCTCCTAATAATTAAGAGCAACGGTACAAATTAGTATTTTTCATACAATACCAGACATTACTTGCTATGGCCGAGGAAGGAGTCAAATTGTACCTGGAATTAAATTCGCAATGCACGTATACTTAATTAAGCTTCCTAAACATGTATATTATAAGCCGGCTATAAATAACGCAATCGGCCTTCACAGCCCGCGATGTGCGCCAATGCACATCTGAGACCACCAGGGTGGGAAGCCGCTACGGCAGCAGCTCGTGAAGCTGTTATCGAGTGCGCCTGAACTGTCCAGCGAGCGTGAGGGGTGGGGAGCGGCTGCACCCATTAATATGAGATCCAAGGCTGGTATTGGAGCTCCGCAATGAGGGCCAAGCCATGTTGAGCGTCCTCATCAATGGGGCATTACAATTCAGATGAATCGGTTCCCATGAGTGGTGGTGAGGAGGGGGCGGAAGGTCATCAAGGGGTCTGCTTGGGGCACGCCGTTTTCGCTCAAACGTGTTTGGCTTCTGACACAGGATGGCACACGAGATGGCACACAGGATGGAACGCATGATGGCTCACACGATGGCACGCAGGATGGCACACAGGATGGTGCACACGATGGAACGCAGGATGGCACGCAGGATGGCACACACGATGGAAGGCAGGATGGCACACAGGATGGCACACACGATGGAAGGCAGGATGGCACGCAGGATGGCACACAGGATGGCACGCAGGATGGCACGCAGGATGGCACACACGATGGAAGGCAGGATGGCACGCAGGATGGCACACACGATGGAAGGCAGGATGGCACACAGGATGGCACACACGATGGAAGGCAGGATGGCACGCAGGATGGCACACAGGATGGCACGCAGGATGGCACGCAGGATGGCACACACGATGGAAGGCAGGATGGCACACAGGATGGCACACATGATGGATCGCAGGATGGCACGCAGGATGGCACACAGGATGGTGCACACAGGATGGAACGCAGGATGGCACACAGGATGGTGCACACAGGATGGCACACAGGATGGTGCACACGATGGCACACAGGATGTTGCACACATGATGGCACACAGGATGGTGCACACAGGATGGAGCGCAGTAACCGCACTTGCAAAGCCAGTCAAATCGGCCGGCGCGAAACCACTGCCCGGCGTGCGGTATTGTTTGGGACTGGATCGACGGCGTCCAGCCAAACCTTCTTCGGTTACTTCGACTTTAGCAAATACTAAATTGTCAGCATCCGAACCATCCGAGCAGGGCCGTTGTCAGACGGCGGGCGGCCACCTGGCCAGTGGGTGCTGGCGGCCGCTCGAGTCCTACCACTGCCGACCAACAGTGGCCGGGACGGGCGGCAGCGGCCGCCGGTCTGCACACGCACCAGCGAGGCTGACGTGGCAGACACTCACCCTCCTCGGCCAGCTCGTCCACGATCCGGTCGGCACATACACCAGCGAGGCTGACGTGGCAGACACTCACCCTCCTCGGCCAGCTCGTCCACGATCCGGTCGGCACATACACCAGCGAGGCTGACGTGGCAGACACTCACCCTCCTCGGCCAGCTCGTCCACGATCCGGTCGGCACATACACCAGCGAGGCTGACGTGGCAGACACTCACCCTCCTCGGCCAGCTCGTCCACGATCCGGTCGGCACATACACCAGCGAGGCTGACGTGGCAGACACTCACCCTCCTCGACCAGCTCGTCCACGATCCGGTCTGCACATACACCAGCGAGGCTGACGTGGCAGACACTCACCCTCCTCGGCCAGCTCGTCCACGATCCGGTCGGCACATACACCAGCGAGGCTGACGTGGCAGACACTCACCCTCCTCGGCCAGTTCGTCCACCATCCGGTCGGCACATACACCAGCGAGGCTGACGCGGCAGACACTCACCCTCCTCGGCCAGCTCGTCCACGATCCGGTCGGCACATACACCAGCGAGGCTGACGTGGCGGACACTCACCCTGCTCGGTCAGCTCGTCCACGATCCGGTCGGCACATACACCAGCGAGGCTGACGCGGCAGACACTCACCCTCCTCGGCCAGCTCGTCCACGATCCGGTCGAACGTGGTCGTCTCGGTGAACTCGCGGAAAGCGAACACGGTGAGGTGGCGGTCGGCCTCGAACTCGGCAACGTCCAGACACCGGGCCGTCATCAGTCGGGACACTGTCCGACATAGAGGACATGTCACACAGCGGACACTGTCCGACATAGAGGACATGTCACACAGCGGACACTGCCGGACACAGAGGACATGTCACACAGCGGACACTACCGGATACAGAGGACATGTCACACAGCGGACACTACCGGATACAGAGGACATGTCACACAGCGGACACTGGCGGACACAGATGACATGTCACACAGCGGACAATGTCCGACATAGAGGACATGTCACACAGCGGACACTGTCCGACATAGAGGACATGTCACACAGCGGATACTGTCCGACATAGAGGACATGTCACACAGCGGACACTGTCCGACATAGAGGACATGTCACACAGCGGATACTGTCCGACATAGAGGACATGTCACACAGCGGACACTGTCCGACATAGAGGACATGTCACACAGCGGACACTACCGGATACAGAGGATATGTCACACAGCGGACACTGTCCGACATAGAGGACATGTCACACAGCGGACACTGTCCGACATAGAGGACATGTCACACAGCGGACACTGTCCGACATAGAGGACATGTCACACAGCGGACACTGTCCGACATAGAGGACATGTCACACAGCGGACACTGTCCGACATAGAGGACATGTCACACAGCGGACACTGGCGGACACAGAGGACATGTCACACAGCGGACACTGGCGGACACAGATGACATGTCACACAGCGGACAATGTCCGACATAGATGACATGTCACACAGCGGACACTGTCCGACATAGAGGACATGTCACACAGCGGACACTACCGGATACAGAGGACATGTCACACAGCGGACACTACCGGATACAGAGGACATGTCACACAGCGGACACTGTCCGACATAGAGGACATGTCACACAGCGGACACTGTCCGACATAGAGGACATGTCACACAGCGGACACTGTCCGACATAGAGGACATGTCACACAGCGGATACTGTCCGACATAGAGGACATGTCACACAGCGGACACTGTCCGACATAGAGGACATGTCACACAGCGGACACTGTCCGACATGTCACACAGCGGACACTACCGGATACAGAGGACATGTCACACAGCGGACACTGTCCGACATAGAGGACATGTCACACAGCGGACACTGTCCGACATAGAGGACATGTCACACAGCGGACACTGTCCGACATAGAGGACATGTCACACAGCGGACACTGTCCGACATAGAGGACATGTCACACAGCGGACACTGTCCGACATAGAGGACATGTCACACAGCGGATACTGTCCGACATAGAGGACATGTCACACAGCGGACACTGTCCGACATAGAGGACATGTCACACAGCGGACACTACCGGATACAGAGGACATGTCACACAGCGGACACTGTCCGACATAGAGGACATGTCACACAGCGGACACTGTCCGACATAGAGGACATGTCACACAGCGGACACTGTCCGACATAGAGGACATGTCACACAGCGGATACTGTCCGACATAGAGGACATGTCACACAGCGGACACTGTCCGACATGTCACACAGCGGACACTACCGGATACAGAGGACATGTCACACAGCGGACACTGTCCGACATAGAGGACATGTCACACAGCGGATACTGTCCGACATAGAGGACATGTCACACAGCGGACACTGTCCGACATAGAGGACATGTCACACAGCGGACACTACCGGATACAGAGGACATGTCACACAGCGGACACTGTCCGACATAGAGGACATGTCACACAGCGGATACTGTCCGACATAGAGGACATGTCACACAGCGGACACTGTCCGACATAGAGGACATGTCACACAGCGGACACTGTCCGACATAGAGGACATGTCACACAGCGGATACTGTCCGACATAGAGGACATGTCACACAGCGGACACTGTCCGACATAGAGGACATGTCACACAGCGGACACTGTCCGACATAGAGGACATGTCACACAGCGGACACTGTCCGACATAGAGGACATGTCACACAGCGGACACTGGCGGACACAGAGGACATGTCACACAGCGGACACTGTCCGACATAGAGGACATGTCACACAGCGGACACTGGCGGACACAGAGAACACGTCTCACTACGGATACTGCTGGACACAGAGGACATGTCACACAGCGGACACTACCGGACACAGATGACATGTCACAGCGGACACAGAGGACATGTCACACAGCGGACACTGTCGGACACAGAGAACATGTCGCACAGCGAACACTGCCGGACACATATGACATGTCACACAGCGGACACTACCGGATACAGAGGACATGTCACACAGCGGACACTGCCGGACACAAAGAACACGCCACACAGCGGATACTGTCGGACACAGAGGACATGTCACACAGCGGATACTGTCGGACACAGAGGACATGTCACACAGCGGACACTGTCGGACACAGAGAACATGTCGCACAGCGAACACTGCCGGACACATATGACATGTCACACAGCGGACACTACCGGATACAGAGGACATGTCACACAGCGGACACAGCCGGACACAAAGAACACGCCACACAGCGGATACTGTCGGACACAGAGGACATGTCACACAGCGGATACTGTCGGACACAGAGGACATGTCACACAGCGGACACTACCGGACACAGATGACATGTCACACAGCGGACACTACCGGTCACAGAGGACATGTCACACAGCGGATACTGTCGGACAGCGAACACTGCCGGACACAGATGACATGTCACACAGCGCACACTACCGGATACGGAGGACATGTCACACAGCGGACACTACCGGATACAGAGGACATGTCACACAGCAGATACTACCGGACACAAAGAACACGTCACGCAGCGGACACTACCGGACACAAAGAACACGTCACGCAGCGGACACGGTCGGACACAGAGGGCATGTCACACAGCGGACACTGTCGGACACAGAGAACATGTCGCACAGCGAACACTGTCGGACACAGAGGACATGTCACAGCGGACACTACCGGACACAGATGACATGTCACACAGCGGACACTACCGGACACAAAGGACATGTCACACAGCGGACACTGTCGGACACAGAGAACATGTCGCACAGCGAACACTGCCGGACACATATGACATGTCACACAGCGGACACTACCGGATACAGAGGACATGTCACACAGCGGACACTACCGGACACAAAGAACACGTCACACAGCGGACACTGTCGGACACAGAGGACATGTCACACAGCGGACACTGTCGGACACAGAGAACATGTCGCACAGCGAACACTGTCGGACACAGGGGACATGTCACATAACGGACACTGCCGGACACAGAGGACATGTCACACAGCGGACACTACCGGACACAGATGACATGTCACACAGCGGACACTACCGGATACAGAGGACATGTCACACAGCGGACACTACCGGACACAAAGAACACGTCACACAGCGTACACTGATAATATATACAGCACACTGCCGGACACAGACAACACGTCACACAACGGACACTGGCGGACACAGAGGACACTGCCGGAACAGAAGACATGTCACACAGCGGACACTACCGGACATGTCACACAGCGGACACTGTCCGACACAGAGGAAATGTCACACATCGGACACCTCCAGACACAGAGGACATGTCACACAGCGGACACTGTCGGGCACAGAGAACACGTCGCACAGCACACTGCCGGACACAGAGGACATGACACACAGCAGACACTGTCGGACACAGAGAACATGTTACACAGCGGACACTGACAGATACAGAGGACATGTCACACAGCGGACACTGTCGGACACAGAGGACACTGAATACAATTGTTTTATGAGTGGGAAAGAGGGCCGGAGCTGCTCCTGTGAAACAACTGGCTACAAAAACACTAGCTGCTAACGCCTCTCGCAGCTAGATCAGGCCGTCCAACTTAACACGTGGAAACAAGGTCACTCAGCTTGCGGGATGGTTTGGAACACATGAGGGTCGCTAACCTTACGAATAAAACAAGAACACATAATTAACATGGAGATAAGAGTCAAAACGTCCAAACATCGGCATGAACAGAGAGGTCAAGACATTACTACACCAGTATGGACGTGATAGTGTAAAACGTCCCACATGAGCATCAATTTGACAGCAAAATATCTTCAGCATCAGCATAGAAACCCCACATCAGAAATAAAACGTCGGCACGGTACATTGCCAATTGTTCCGAGCTCGGCCGGACATCCGGCGCCGAGGCCCTGCGAGAAGGCCTCGGCGCCGGACAACCTTCACTGGCCGACGGACTAGGACCGCATCGGTGTGGTCGGACGGAGCAGGCCCACCTTCACTGGCCGACGGACTAGGACCGCATCGGTGTGGTCGGACGGAGCAGGCCCACCTTCACTGGCCGACGGACTAGGACCGCATCGGTGTGGTCGGACGGAGCAGGCCCACCTTCACTGGCCGACGGACTAGGACCGCATCGGTGTGGTCGGACGGAACAGGCCCACCTTTGCTGGCGATGAAGGCGTCCCGATAGTCCAGCCGAGGAGTCAGCAGCTGGGTCAAAGCGTCACATGCCGCTGACGACGCCAGGTGGTACTGTGCCACACCACCGCACAGGTCCCGCCACACGGTCTGTCGGTGTAGAGGTCGGGTTACGCCGCATCGTCTATCGCTGTAGAGGTCGAATCCGGTCGGGTCCCACACGATCTGTCCGTGCAGATGATTATAAAAGTAACCAAATGCTCATAATAAGTAAAATATGATCACAAATCGGTCTAATATCTTTCGGGCATGGCCCTTCTTCTGACACAGAATAAATACACAAACATTTTACGCACAGGATTTTATGTGCATACTATACATATATATCAGGCCGTCTACCAATATTGACGAAATCATCCTCTAAGTCCAAGTATCGACCATATTTAAATTCAACCGTAACAATGGGCATTGTAACAAGTACATGTGATGAGACACTAACAGTCAAAATGTTCGTCGCTTCCCTAGACACCCTCTCTATCATATATCCTATACATCGCCATACAACCATATATCCATACGTCCATGGTCTCAAAGTGTTCGCGTGCGTGGATGAACGAGCGTGTAAGTGAGTGAGTGAGTGAGTAAGTGCATGAGTGAGTGCGTACATGGGTGAGTTAATTCCTGGGTGACTGATGGGGTGAGGGATTGCGCCGGTGGGTGCTTACGGAGTGAATAAGTCGGCGAGTGCATGTAGCGTCTGTATAGTGTCATGCCGTATAGGGAACTGGTTTTATGAGGGTCCATGAAGCTACCATTGTGCTTAGGGGAGGCTTTTGATTCCTGATTTCAATGGATTCGACAATTTTGTGTTCTGCCATGTCTGTACAAATCCGTAAGATTGTAGTGCTGAGCGTTGTTGGAGTTATGGTGTTTTCGGGGTGATTTGTGGCCAAATGCTCTCCAAAAGGAGTGTTTTTGGTTTTGTTCTTTGCGTCTCTGATGTGTTCCATGTATCTTTCCCTAAACATGCGTATTGTGTCTCCAATATAAGCTATGTATGCTGTCCCTAAGGCCAAATTTCCTTCCTCGACACACTGCTAACGGTCAACAGTGACCTGACCTATACAATAGAACTTTTCATTAAATCGATGGCAGATCCTATTATCCTCCCATACGAATCAGTTCACCCTATCCAAACTAAAGGTTTCGTGCTGTATGCTCAATGGTTGAGAGCAATGCGTCCCGGCTTGGATAAGGCCGCAAAAAAAATCGGGGAAATCGAAGGTCTTTTCCCTTCCAATGGCAATCCTCACAGCATGATACAGAAAACAAAATTTCGAATATTGACACGCAGTGCTAAATGCAGACGCGGCGCGACAAGTCAACACATCCACGATACAAACACTTCCAGCTCACATAGATCCGCAGACACCACATACATCAGTTTACCATTTATCGATGATTCTCTGACCAAAAAGGTAGCCACAGCCATCACTAGGTCCATACTCTCAATGCACGTAGCCTGGAAAGCGGCAAGACACTTTCGGAAACATTGACTATATCTGCCCTCGACCATCCACCATGCCCTGCAGGAAATAGAGCATGCCAATGCTGTCTGGCCGGTCTCAAAGATAGATATCACACCAACAATGTCGTGTACAAAATTAAGTGCGAGCTTTACACCTTAAGGACAGCACACATAACTTATATTGGGGAAACAGCACGCATGGTTAGGGACAGATACATGGAACACATCAGAGACGCAAAGAACAAAACGAAAAACACCCCTTTTTGACAGCATTTGGCTACAAATCACCCCGAAAACACTATCACTCCAACAACGCTCAGCATCACAATCTTGCGGATTTCTAAAGACATGGCAGAACTCAAAATTGAAGAATCCATTGAAATCAGGAACCAAAAGCCTCCCCTAAGCACAATGGTAGCTTCATGCACCCTCATAAAACCAGTTCCCTATACGGCATGACACTATACAGACGCCACATGCCCTCGCCGACTTATTCACTCCGTAATCACCCACCGGCGGCGAATCCCTCACCACATCACTCACCCATGTACGCACTCGCTCATTAACTCGCCACTCACTCATGCACTTACTCACTCACTTACACTCGTTCTTCCACACACGCGATCACTTCGAGAGCATTGAAGTATCATGGATATATGTATGTACAGAGATGAATAGGATAGATGTATAGAGAGGGTTTCTGGGAAGCGATGCACATTTTTACTCTGTTATTGTCTTATCACATGTACTTGTTACAAAGTCCATTGTTATGTTCGAATTTAAATATGGTCGATACTTGGACTTAGATGATGATTTTTGTCAATATTGGTAGACGGCCCGACATAGCATAGCATGTGCGTAAAATGTCTCTCTGTATCTATTCTGTCTCCGAAGAAGGGCCATGCCCGAAATATATTAGACAGATTTGTGATTCTATTTTACTTGTTATGAGCATTTGGTTACTTTTGATAATCGTCTTTAATTCGACAATGTTCAGTACAGCTCCCGCAACAGTGTGTCCATGTAGAGGTCAGGTCAGGTCAGGTGACGCCACACCGTCTGTCGGTGTAAAGGTCAGGCCACATCAGACCGTCTGTTAGCTTAGAGGTCGAGTCAGGTCAGGTCCTACCACAGGGCCTGCCAGTGTGGAGGTCGGGTCAGGCCGGGTCAGGTGGGGTCCAGGGTGGGATTTATGCTTTGTAATCCTGTATTTGGAAAGACACTTTTTGGGGTAATCGAATACAGATAGGATATTTTTCTTAAAACCTGTGACATCAGAATCTCAATCTGCACTTTCCAGTGAATTTTGAACAACTCATCAAAAGTAGTTCATCGCCAAACAGCACCATTCAACCTCCAAACGAGAAAATGAGGATAATTTTGGAGGATAACATTGGATAGAATAATGTTCTGGACGTTAAAAATCCAGAAACAGCCTATTTCTCCAGTCCTGGTTGGGTCCCACCACATGGTCTGTCGATGCAAAGGTCAGCTTACTCCACGGCTGTGTTTATTTTCGAATCCGGAACTTGGAGAGGAAACGACTGGGTCATTCCAATTCTGAAATTTGTGTTCTGCTTCTTAACATCGAACACATCTTTCGTATTTCCAGTCAGTTTCGAGAATGTCTATCTAACAGCTATGGGCTTGCAGTCACTTTCAAAGAACTCCATTTAATTTTTGGCGAAAAAGGAGCGGATAAGCTTTAAGGGAGGACAAGGTTCTGGATGACAAGTTAGTTATTTGGGTATTACGGTGTGCCGACCACAATTATAATATAGCGCCCATTTTGGATGGCAAACATCTAGGACAAAGCCATGCTTCCAACCCTGGATAACACCATACTATATGACAGTGTAGAGGTCGAGTCAGGCCACACCACATTGTCTGTCGATGTAGAGGTCAGGCCACACCACACTGTCTGTAACGGTGTGGAGGTCAGGCCACACCACACTGTCTGTAACGGTGTAGAGGTCAGGCCACACCACACTGTCTGTAACGGTGTAGAGGTCAGGCCACACCACACTGTCTGTCGATGTAGAGGTCAGGCCACACCACACTGTCTGTAACGGTGTAGAGGTCAGGCCACACCACACTGTCTGTCGATGTAGAGGTCAGGCCACACCACACTGTCTGTCGATGTAGAGGTCAGGCCACACCACACTGTCTGTAACGGTGTGGAGGTCAGGCCACACCACACTGTCTGTAACGGTGTAGAGGTCAGGCCACACCACACTGTCTGTAACGGTGTGGAGGTCAGGCCACACCACACTGTCTGTAACGGTGTAGAGGTCAGGCCACACCACACTGTCTGTAACGGTGTGGAGGTCAGGCCACACCACACTGTCTGTAACGGTGTAGAGGTCAGGCCACACCACACTGTCTGTCAATGTAGAGGTCAGGCCACACCACACTGTCTGTAACGGTGTGGAGGTCAGGCCACACCACACTGTCTGTCGATGTAGAGGTCAGGCCACACCACACTGTCTGTAACGGTGTAGAGGTCAGGCCACACCACACTGTCTGTCGATGTAGAGGTCAGGCCACACCACACTGTCTGTAACGGTGTAGAGGTCAGGCCACACCACACTGTCTGTCGATGTAGAGGTCAGGCCACACCACACTGTCTGTAACGGTGTGGAGGTCAGGCCACACCACACTGTCTGTCGGTTAGTTAGTTAATCATGTGGGCTTCAGGGCGCATCGACTGCATTGGTCGTTTAGCGCCTACCGTCTGTCAGTGTGGAAGTCGGGTCAGGTCAACTCCCGCCAAACCGTCTGCCCGTGGTTTGGCCAGGGCCTGACACAACACCATCTGTGTAGATTAGGTCAGGTCACGTCAGGTCAGGTAAGATCAAGTCACACCACCACATAATGTCCGCTACCCTATCTGCTATGCAGGTATCTATGAAGCGAGCGATCTAGCTAGTGACTTATGACACAAGTACATGGTACTCATGGTCTAGCATAGTACACAGCATGGCGTACCATGTTGTGAATCAACTGCGAATGACCCATGTCACAGCTCGTAACCGTACGACCTCAAACAGGCATTGCACGCCAGCCGCCAGCAGTATCCAGCCAGCATCTACAGCTCGTTAAGCGTCATACAGAGTCCGTGTCATTAGCTGGAAACCACACTACCCGCTCGTCCCACTCAGATACCGCTTCAACCGATCTTTGCAAATATGGATGGACCAGCGCACTTTGTACCTTGATCCGTTACGAACTTGTCACAGAGGGAATGCACCTATATTTACCACATCACAGCCTACTTGATTCCACTCAGGCGGACGACTACTTGGGGTTCGTATGGGAGAACCGACCACGCCTATGTACTCGCGATGTTTCATAAACATTAACGTTTTGCGTATTAGGATCGTTTACATCCCCTACACCCCAAGCTTCCTCAATTTTGTGTTTCAGATAAATCGGACATCAATTAAGGCACTTTGATTTCAATCACCCTGAAATAAATCATCCACAGCGAAAGGTCTCTAGCCCCAATCAAAGGTGGAATGCCTTGCGTGTGGGTGATACCCAGTACCCGCCCCTGTAGCTGCGTGTTGGTGATGACATCAGTAAACTGCGATACTGTGACAGTCGCACCTGTAGCTGCGTGTTGGTAATGACATCAGTAAACTCGGTACTGTGACAGTCGCACTTGTAGCTGCGTGTTGGTGATGACATCAGTAAACTCGGTACTGTGACAGTCGCACTTGTAGCTGCGTGTTGGTGATGACATCAGTAAACTGCGATACTGTGACAGTCGCACCTGTAGCTGCGTGTTGGTGATGACATCAGTAAACTGCGATACTGTGACAGTCGCACCTGTAGCTGCGTGTTGGTAATGCCATCAGTAAACTCGGTACTGTGACAGTCGCACTTGTAGCTGCGTGTTGGTGATGACATCAGTAAACTCGGTACTGTGACAGTCGCACCTGTAGCTGCGTGTTGGTAATGCCATCAGTAAACTCGGTACTGTGACAGTCGCACTTGTAGCTGCGTGTTGGTGATGACATCAGTAAACTCGGTACTGTGACAGTCGCACCTGTAGCTGCGTGTTGGTAATGACATCAGTAAACTCGGTACTGTGACAGTCGCACTTGGAGCTGCGTGTTGGTGATGACATCAGTAAACTCGGTACTGTGACAGTCGCACCTGTAGCTGCGTGTTGGTAATGCCATCAGTAAACTCGGTACTGTGACAGTCGCACCTGTAGCTGCGTGTTGGTAATGACATCAGTAAACTCGGTACTGTGACAGTCGCACTTGGATCTGCGTGTTGGTGATGACATCAGTAAACTGCGATACTGTGACAGTCGCACCTGTAGCTGCGTGTTGGTAATGACATCAGTAAACTCGGTACTGTGACAGTCGCACCTGTAGCTGCGTGTTGGTAATGACATCAGTAAACTCGGTACTGTGACAGTCGCACTTGTAGCTGCGTGTTGGTGATGACATCAGTAAACTCGGTACTGTGACAGTCGCACCTGTAGCTGCGTGTTGGTAATGACATCAGTAAACTCGGTACTGTGACAGTCGCACTTGGAGCTGCGTGTTGGTGATGACATCAGTAAACTCGGTACTGTGACAGTCGCACCTGTAGCTGCGTGTTGGTAATGCCATCAGTAAACTCGGTACTGTGACAGTCGCACCTGTAGCTGCGTGTTGGTAATGACATCAGTAAACTCGGTACTGTGACAGTCGCACCTGTAGCTGCGTGTTGGTAATGACATCAGTAAACTGCGATACTGTGACAGTCGCACCTGTAGCTGCGTGTTGGTGATGACATCTGCCGCCGGTGGGCTAGCCAGCATCATCTCCAGCAGCGCCGCCTGGCGGACCAACTTCTGACGGCAGCTGTTGGCGCGGTGACGTAACGGGCCCGAACACGTCGCGCTCTGTGAGGGAGGTTTAGTTGGTTGGTTATTGGTTTTACGACACGTCGACCGTTGAGTCATATAGCGTCGCCAATCTTTCACGCCGATTGGTCGCGGGCGAAGAGTAGCGACAGGTGAGATTCGAACCCACAATCTTTCGATTGTGAGACGAGCATCTAACCCTAGACCACTCGTCCCCCCAGGGAGGTTTAGTTAGGTGGGGAGGACAATCTTCAGCGCGGTGCTGCAGCGACCCCAAACACAACAAGCCGCTGACATCCCACCAACACCCGGACGCTGGCGTACACCTCACGTCGGTTCAAAGTCCGGCCCGCTGACGTACACCACACGTCGGCCCACAGTCCGACACAAGCCGGCTCGCTGCCGTACACCACACGTCGGGCCCGCTGACGTACACCACACGTCGGCCCACAGTCAGACAGGCCGGCCCGGTGACGTACACCACACGTCGGCCCACAGTCAGACAGGCCGGCCCGCTGACGTACACCACACGTCGGCTCACAGTCAGACACAGGCCGGCCCGCTGACCTGCAGCAGCCGGAGGCAGTAGACCAGGTGCAGCTCCAGACATACGTCCAGCGGAGCACGGCCCGCGGCCGGCGACCGGTCGGCTGCCGAGGCCGCCAGCTCGGCCAGACTGCCGCTCTCGCTGCAGCTCAGACCCAGAGTGGAGTCGGCGCGGCCGCCGGCAGGCGTCGACTCGACGTCGTCGCCGCCGCCCAGCTGGTGCACGATCGAGCTGATGCCGGAGTCGGACGTGCGCGCAGTCATGCCCGGCTCCAGCAGGTCCGGCTGTGGACAGTCGGCCTTCAGTCGCACAGGGCGTCGCAGTTCAACTACCTGGTTGAAAAATGACAGCAAATCAAGGATAATTTTCTGCTCTCATGCCCCCGTTGGAAAGGGTTTCTTCATTCACACATTTATGTATTGAAATACAATAAAAATGAACGAAAGCCGACAGCACGGTGTTCACGAATGAGAGAATACGGAAAAGTACACGAGGTACACGAGGGAATACTTGGTTGGCTATTTAGGTTTGGGGGCGCATCGACTGCGTTGGTCATATAGCGCCCATAAGAGTGAATACAAGTTGTCTCTTACTATGTTGGCCGACTGCCGAACGAAATAAAATCATTCTGGGCCAGGGTGAATGGGAATTAACTTCATTCCGCTCCACATACCAGATTTATACTCCCACATCACGTTTTCAGGAACAATTTTATATTGCGATATCCTGGCCAAAAACTTTTGGACCTTGCACTCAGGGGTCAGGGATCGAGGTCCGTGGGTCAAAGGTCGAGGTTGAGGAGGGTTAAGGGGGTTAAGGGAGGTTCGAGGAGATCCGGGTGATGGATCGGGTCCGGGTGGCCAGTGGACGGGATCAAATGGTAAAGTGAGTGGGGTGGGATTGGGAATGAACTCCGTGGGACAATCAGCAGTCCTGATTAAATATATATATATATATATATATATATATATATATATATATATATATATATATATATATATATATATATATATATATTTGTATATATATATATATATATATATATATATATATATATATATATATATATATATATACATATATGCATACATACATACATACATATATATAGCGGCAATTATATCCCATATGTTCCCAAGAGATCAGGTGGCGGTGAGAACAAAGAACTAGTGTGAGAGAGGGGTGATGTCAAAAAAGCTAATAGATGTAACAAAGTAACTGAACCTACAAATGGATAATGCCTATTAATGAGTGATTTTCAATGGCCATTGTTGATTGTTTGATGATGGCGCTGATGTTGGTAATGTTTCTGGTCTTTGACAGGGCACTCCTGCTGCCAGAAGCCAAGTTATTTTATAGACCCAAATCTCACTGATAACCTGTAATAAAAACAGAAGTGCCATTTAATGACGTGAAAGAGAAAAAGTCATGTCGAAACAATTGTCATTAAGTGTGGGTCACCACTCAAACTTAAGAATTTTAGGATATTGAAGAACTCGATATAACCATCCTGCTGCATCTGACAGGAGACATTTATTCAGACGTAGTCAGGACGTGTATATGAGGGCATCATGCGAACTAATACGTGGAGCTTGGAAGGACCAAGCTTGGTAGAACCTTCTCTAACACTAAAAAGAAATTGAAGACGAAAAGACGGCAACTCAGTTGCTCCATTGTTTTTTTGTTTTTTTTTTCATTCACCAATGCATATCGTCTTCATACATCAAATTATGTTGGTTTCCAAATGGGGAGGACAAGAAAACACTTTCCTTGGAATACTAAGAGCATAAACCTGTCTTTGCCGCAATACTGCAACATTTCTCGACAAAGAATACATCTTCATCGCCATAAATGTCGCAAAATGTAAACAGTACACATGATGCAAATCCCATCATACTATTAACAACTAAGCTATCATTAACATAAGTACACAAACTACTGCAAGCCGGATTCAATCTTTACTAGATAGTGGTGAAGGAGGGACGTCATAAATCACTGGGCATGACAGCATGTCACCAGCGGTGCCAAGGACCACTGCACGGTCCGGACAGGGTCAGCGGAATGCCTGTGCCGGCAGCTCAGGCCGGAACGGCAGGGACAGCGATGGAGGATGCAGAGGCAGCCCGCGCACCCGACCACCGTCCAGCTCGCCTTGCACTCGGCCTCCTCGTGCTCCGTCTGCAGGAAGCTGAACTTGTCCAGTGCCGACTCGACGCTCTGGTCGGAGCCGCGGGACCAGCGCCGGTGTCGGCCGGCGGCGGGCAGCGCCGGCAGCGCGGCCGCCACCCGGGCCACCGCTGCGCGCAGCTCGGCCGGCGCGCTGGCGTCACTGTCGGCCAGACGTGCCGCCACCGCCGAGCAGGCGCCGCCCAGACGGCCGCCGCCGGCCACAGCGGCCTGCCACGGCTGCTCGGGCCGTGGCGCGTCCCCGGCACCGGCCGCCGGCGCGGATACCGTCACCTCCGGGTCGGCGGTCACCTGACGGTGAGAAGGTCATAAGGCAGAAGGCAGACACGTCACTCGGACTCCGGCTAATGCAGAAGTGATGCTTGGGGTGTAAGGAAGCAGCAACTACGCTGGAGAATAGTGATACAGTATTGATGCGCCGGCTACTGAACCTACGGTTAACAGGAACCTTGGAGAACATCGATTCGTGATGTCATGGGTGACTGGTGAACCGCGACTAAGGACGGTAATGTGACACCGACTAGCCCGCAGGCATACCTGCCAGTGGCGTCGCCACGAAATTCTTCCAGGGGGGGCAATGTTGATAGGGGGCCTCCTGCTCCCCGAAAGGGGGCCTCCACTGTGTTAGGGTCTCCTATCGCTTTTTAGGCTCTTAGTATGGTTCCCGAATGGAAACATGATTTCATATTGATGTCTTGTTTGTTCTTGGCATCGTGCATCATTTACGCAAAACGCAATAGCAATAATTTTTTTTTCGCTGAGAACTGAGCCATACCAGGGTATAAATAAGCAAATGTGGATAAATACGTCAGTGCCAAAACAAACCAATATCTTCATGCTTTATCAACGAGAAGAATCTTCCCGCTGGCCTCTAGATTGTAGCGAGCTGGTAGGGCTCGTGCTGAGCATATATTAAAGATATCTCCCATTGATCAACCCATTTCTATGTCCACCAAGTTTAACTGAATATAGCTAGGTTCATCACTACTGTTAGTCATTCCCACCAGCTTGATCTCATAAACAAGCTTAAACGATCATTTCTCAGTCCTAGGACGACAATTTCGCGAAGGTAACAACGAGAAGTGGATTGAATTGGTTTTCTGATCGTCATCTTAGGGATTTATTTATTTGTTATAACATTTGGTGCTGACTGCAAGGCACTTGGCACAGAAGCTAAAATAAGAAATCCTCCGCGAATAAATTCACGGCAAGAACAAGCATTGAGAAATAATGCATCAATGGCAATGCAACAACGTAACAATAACAATGCATAAATAATGTAAAACCTCGAATTCCACGCCATCACGCCGATGGTTATCGCTGTGCTGTACCGTTTTTTAAATTATGTCGTTGAGAAGGTATTGAAGCTGGGAAGCTCTAATCATGGAGGCTGTAATCACAGAAGACAACTTTGTAGGAAGAAAATACATTTTAAAACATCATTCCTCCCATTTAATATGGGGCATCGGTGTTGTTTTGTATGCTTGTGAGGGGGAATTTGCCTCCGCAATGTTGGCTTCGCTCCATGGGCGTAAGTTTCTGAAAATTATTAGGGGACCAGTGACGCACCTATATTTGCGTCAAGGGGAGGGGGCAAACGTATTTGGGGGGGGGGTCCAACTACTCAATCAAGTCTTCCGATTTCGACCCCTATTTTGTCAAAGGGGACCTTTTTAAATACAATAATTAGTGATCAACTGAATTATCCTGTGGAGGGGCCTAATCTACCACTATCGTTTCTGATTCGTCAGATTTCAACCCTAGCTCCCCCACCCTGTTCGAATATATTATTTTGGTATCCCTTTATAAGTCACCTCGCACTGCTGAAATTACACCTACACAAATCACTTTAAAATGTAAAATTTCCCAATTTCAGACATTCCAGTTCATAGTGCCCGGTCGCCACGACGCCAACGTTAGTGCACGTGCACACCTATCTTGCGCATTCGGCCCATTCGCCACACTTCATGCGATGCTACGGATTCTGCTGGGCCTCCTACGCTTTGCTAATTGCTGCCACATGATATACTTGCGCCATATCTGACGTGATAAAATGCTTCGTATGGGCGGTCGCTGCGAAAATTCGATTAATTAAATTCGATCATTAGTTCCCTACTTCCCATATTTTATGGTGAAGAAATGCGGATATCCGCTGAGCTTTGATGCACCTCACATCTTTGATTAAACATGCTTCCAGGTGGACTATCGAACCGAGGCCCTGCCTGTGTGTACTTCTTTGGACCCGTTTCGTATTTCTTCGTCTACGGATGTGTCTTAGGGCTCCAATCCATTTTCGTTAGAGGCCCAACGCATTTTCGAAACCCCTGCTCGTTTTAGGGTTTTGTTGCTTTTTTGCGCACCGAATATTTTTTTTAGTTGTCGGGGCGCTTTCAAAGATCTCGATGTGTTTACTTAGTGCCCGGTATTTTTTTTCGCTTTGGGACCATGTTGCTTTTGGCGGCCCCAGCCTCTTTTCAGGCCCTTGTGCGGTCGCATGGCCCCCGTGTGCCTTGAGAGCTTCCTGTGTTTTTGTTTTGTTTTTTAGAGTTCCCGGTATATAACGTTGTAGTTATGGCTACAACGCATGTTTTCGGGCCCTGCCACTTTTTGCGAGACTGCGCTTTGGAGGGCCAGTCGCATTTTCGGTCCCCGTTGTGCTCTTAGGGTCCCGCTGTGTTTGTTTGGGGCTTCTGACGCACATTTGTGGGGCCCCAGTACGATTTTGGGGCTTCGGTGCGATTTTTATGGGTCCTAGCGCGACTTATCGCACCCAGGCGCGTGGTTCCGTGACCCAACGCCAGTTATCTGGGCTCAACGCGATTTTCGTGGATCTCTTCTGAATTGTCTTTAAATTCCGAATCCCGACCTGATTTTTCGAGTCCCTGGCGCCATGTTTTTGTATCTCACCTCGATTTTTTCGAGCTCCGGTATGTTTTTCGATGCCGTACGCGATTTGTCAAGGCATCTGATAACATGTTCGGTGCTCCAGAACCATCATCCTGACCCGGACTTTTTTTTTAATCCCTCCTTATTTTGGAGGGCTCCGGCTTTATTTTTCGGATACCGATGCGACTTTGGGGGTCACATGGTGCTTATGTGGAACCCTAGACGCCAATTGTTGGCAGCCCCGACGTCAATTTTTGATGCCGAGACCAAATTTTTGGTACTACCGATGGGAATTGTGGGCCCGAGCGCGAAATTTGGTGGGACCGGTTCGAGTTTGCGGGGCGCGTTGTACTTAGCTGTGACCCCAACGCGATCTTGGCGGTTCCTGTTGCAGATTTTCGTGCCTCGGAGCGAGTTTTCTGGGGCCCGCCGTATTTACTTGGAGCCCCTACACGAATTCTGGTGGATCGACGCGAATTTTTGTGGCCCCAGCGCGACTTTTGGGGGCCTCGGCTCGATTCTTGGCAGCATATCCCTGTTAGGAGGGAGGGGGCATTTGCCCTTTGATATGTCACTGCGGCCACCGAAGGACTTTTTTGTTCAGCCGATGGCACCTTTCGGAGTATAAATGCCCTCCGGGTAATTTTTTTCCGGACCTGTTCTTAATTTTCCGGTGCTGGGGTCGATTGGATCAAGTCTCAGTGTGAACTTTTGGATATCGAGGAGTGCTATTATTTTAAAGGTCCTTATGTGATATTTTTGGGTCCTGGTACGATTCTTCGGTCTCCAGGTGCGATTTTTTCGGTGCCCTGACACGTTTTTTTTTCAGTGCCAAACGGGTTGGGGGGGGGGGGGACTTTGACCCGATTTTTTGGGGCGCAGTGACATTCCGGTTGATAATTTATTTGTGGGGCAGCTGCAACCTTTGGGTCCAGGCGCGACATGTTTGGTCCCCAGTGAGATTTTCAAGGACTGCGACGCGACTTTTTTTTAGTCCAATGTAATCTTTTGTGTCCCGACGTCATTTGCTTGGATCCCTAGCGCGAGTTTTAGCGACCTTGACACTTTATGGGTGTCCTTTGTGGGTATCGTTTTGTATGCTTTTGGTGTCATTGTTGGGGCCCCAGAGTGATTATCCATGTCCGGATTGTTTTTCGTTGCCCCAGCTTCATTTGTGTCCCAATGATACTGTTGGAGAACGGTACGACCTGTCGTGCCCCTAGCGTGATTTTCATGGTCCCCGGCCGTATATTTTTGGGCCCATATCGTGATTTTCAAGTACCCCGGCACGACTCCTGCCATTTCAGGGGCTTCTTGCAAATTATAGACCTCCTCTCGCTTCCTCTCTTAGGGGTCTCGCCTCATTTCCTGGAGACTCCTTACCGGTTTTGGACGTCTTCTCGTGCGTCCTACCCTCCTCCATATTCAATGGTCCTCCCCTCCCGTTTTGGAGGGCCTCCTCCCACATCCTGGGTACCCTTTAACATTGCATGGGGATTCCTCTCATGTTCCAGGAGCATCCTCTGCCAAATTAGGGGACTCCTGCCACGCCTCGTGGGCCTCCTCCTTTGTCCTCGCAAAGCTTACCCGTCTTGAGGGGATCTTCAATTTTGGAAACCTCGTCTCCTTCCATACCTGCTACCTACCACTCCCATCTTAAGGGCCTTCTCTCATTTCCTGGGAATTCCTTCCGGTCGTCGGGGACTCATTCGGCCATGGAGACCTCCTACTCCATCTCGGGGGACTCCTCTCAAGTCCGGCAGGGGCCTCCTTTTCTCTTCTAGAGGCTTTCTTTTTCAAATTAGGGGCCTCCTCTCACGTCTTCGGGGCCTCCTGTTCTGCGTTTTGATTCTATCTTTGCCCATTTTAAGGGTGGCCTCTTATCTCCTGGTGGACTCCTGTTCTCTCTCAGGTGCCTCCTCTTTCAAATTACAAGCAACCTTTCCTATCTCAGTTACCTTGTCATTTCCTGGGGACCTTCCTACCCGTCTTGAAGCCTTCTTTCTCGCCTGGGTGCCATCCCTCTTATCCAATTGCCCTTCTCTCCTATTTTAGGGGCTTACTCGTTCATCATAGGGTCTCATTTCCAATCTTATATCGTCCTCTTCCGAATTAGGTGCTTCCTACCACTTTTCTGGATCATCCTTTTCTATCTTGATGGAACCTTACCCATTTTGGGGACTGCTTTTGCGTCTCCGAAACCTCATCCCATATCCACTGGCTTTCTCTTCCGTCTTTGGGCGTCCTTTCATTTTCTGAGGTCTCCCTTCCCGTATTGGGCCTCCTTTGCAATCATGGGGGCCTCCTTTGCAATCCTGGAGGCCTCCTTTGCAATCATGGGGGCCTCCTTTACAATCCTGGGGCCTCCTTTGCATTCCTGGGGCCTCCTTTGCAATCCTGGGGGCCTCCTTTGCATTCCTGGGGGCCTCCTTTGCAATCCTGGAGTCCTCCTTTGCAATCCTGGGGCCTCCTTTGCAATCCTGGGGGCCTCCTTTTCAATCCTGGGGGCCTCCTTTGTAATCCTGGAGGCCTCCTTTGCAATCCTGAGGGCCTCCTTTGTAATCCTGGAGGCCTCCTTTGTAATC
The DNA here is from genome assembly GCA_034440615.1 of Ashinkailepas kermadecensis. Classification (NCBI taxonomy): domain Eukaryota; kingdom Metazoa; phylum Arthropoda; class Thecostraca; family Neolepadidae; genus Ashinkailepas; species Ashinkailepas kermadecensis. The sequence goes on along the minus strand of JAOTOM010002720.1, from coordinate 52,861 downwards.
CTGGGGGCCTCCTTTGCATTCCTGGGGGCCTCCGTGCCAATTGTTGGCACTCTCTTGATTTATGGGGCCTCCTACCCTCTCCTAGGTGACTCCTTCTCCAAATTAGGGGCCTCCTCTCACGTCTTGGAGGCCTTCTCTCATGTCTCATCGGCCTCCTTGCTCACTTTTTCCTGTGCATTTCCGGATAGCGGCCTCCTCAAATTTCAGGGGGGGGCAGACTCACGGCATGGGGGAGGCGACTGCCCCCTCTCCCCCCCGGTAGCGACGCCCTTGATACCTGCACGCTGATATGCGATCGACCCTGACCCACAGTCGCACTCCTTGAGCCTGCAGACAGGCGTACCAATGATCACACAGGTAGGTGTCCTGCAGAATGAGCGCGTGCACAAGCACCACTGAACCACTGACCCACTGACTGGGCCGCAGCCGGCTCACCTGCTGCTGCTGCTGCTGCCGGTGCGCCCTGTTCTTCCTCTCGACCGTGGCGAACCAGTCGCGCCGCATGTCGGGCCGCTTCTGCAGCGTGAACGCCGCCGTGTCGGAGGCTACGTCTGCCAGCGCCGCCTCCACACTGTCGGTGCTGCTACAGCTGTCCCGCTGCCACTGCGGCCGGTCAGTCTGCGCCGCACAGGTCACGTCACTCACACACTGCCCCACACAGGTCACGTCACACACACACTGCCCCACACAGGTCACGTCACACACACACACGCACACAGTCCCACACAGGTCACGTCACACACACACACGCACACTGTCCCACACAGGTCACGTCACACACACACACGCACACTGTCCCACACAGGTCACGTCACTCACACACTGCCCCACACAGGTCACGTCACTCACACACTGCCCCACACAGGTCACGTCACACACACACACGCACACTGTCCCACACAGGTCACGTCATACACACACGCACACTGTCCCACACAGGTCACGTCACACACACACACACACACTGTCCCACAAAGGTCACGTCACACACACGCACACTGTCCCACAGATGCTACGTCACACACACGCATACTGTCCCACAGAGGCTACGTCACACACACGCACACTGTCCCACAAAGGTCACGTCACACACACGCACACTGTCCCACAAAGGTCACGTCACACACACACACACTGTCCCACAAAGGTCACGTCACACACACACGCACACTGCCCCACAAAGGTCACGTCATACACACACTATCCCACACAGGTCACGTCACACACACACACGCACACTGTCCCACAAAGGTCACGTCACACACACACGCACACTGCCCCACAAAGGTCACGTCATACACACGCACACTGTCCCACAAAGGTCACGTCACACACACGCACACTGTCCTACAGAGGCTACGTCACTGTCCCACAGAGGTCACGTCACACACACGCACACTGTCCCACAAAGGTCACGTCACACACACGCACACTGTCCCACAAAGGTCACGTCACACACACGCACACTGTCCCACAGATGCTACGTCACACACACGCATACTGTCCCACAGAGGCTACGTCACACACACACACACTGTCCCACAAAGGTCACGTCACACACACGCACACTGTCCCACAAAGGTCACGTCACACACGCACTGTCCCACAGAGGTCACGTCACACACACGCACACTGTCCCACAGAGGTCACGTCGCACACACGCATACTGTCCTACAGAGGTCACGTCACTGTCCCACAGAGGTCACGTCACACACACACACACACACTGCCCCACAGAGGCTACGTCACACACACGCACACTGTCCCACAAAGGTCCACGCACGCACGCTGCCTCCGTATCAACGGAACGCTGTACGATCAAATGGCCGTTGATTTACATTAACTGAATACTCCAAATCGTGTGTGGATGTCGAGATGACGAACATGAGCTATGACGTGTTATTTTCGTGACCCAGTTATTGTTAACTGGACCGCACAGTTCAAGGGCGATCCAGTCGGCCACCAGTCCAACAGTCTTTTGGAGAGACGGAGTGTCTCAAGCAAACCTAACATTGCACCTAGTTTCGGTATAATTGGAATAATGCGAATGCGAAGAAGTGACGTCCCATCAAAAAGTGACGTCACTAGGGGTGTTTACGTGGTTACGACTGATGTCATGCTTTTGTCTCTGGGAAGTTCATTTTGAGTAAGAATTTTAAAACAAAACTTATTTGGAATCAGGAATGGCAGGCAAAATCGGCCATGGCTCCAAAATGTTTGCCCATCCAAAAATTAAAATGCTGTTTTTTTCCAAATTTGCAAAATTGAGTTTTTCATTTTTCAATCTTCATTTTTTCTAATGGGTTGAGCGCACCGATAAACGTTGTTGTAAGTAAACTTCGCCTCATAAAAGTGCTTACTTTAGCCAGGATCTTCGATTTTAGCACTAAAGGGCAAATATGCAAAACAAATAAGTCATGAAAATCCCAATAGTTGAAAAATTTATCTGATGTATATTGTTAAGGCACTAAAGGTAAGTAAGCACGAAAGTTTCATTCAAATATATTTACCCGTTAAAGCGTAACGACTGGTTGAATTAATTTTTTTGGGGTAACCTCACTTGACCTTGACTTAACTCGGTGACCGTGGATGACCTGACCTCAAAAACTTCACACGTGTCAAATTGATATGGGAAAAGGTGTGCGAAATTTCGGCGCGTTGCGTTGCGCCGTCTTTCCACTATCCGCGGACAACCTTAGGGGTGGATGGAAAAATACCCGCGAAACAGTGGGGGTTAATGCCCTTGTATTGTTCGGGCTAATATAATGAAACAATACGGTGAACACCTATGCAACAATTTCAACAGCAATGACGCTGACATGTGCCTATTCCAAATGCGTTACTCCAAGTATCCATAGGCACCAGTGACGGTCACCTGTCCAGCATCTGCACGTCTGCTCACCTTCACCAGTTCTGTTACATCTTACCGCCTCGACCGTCCAGCCACATCTGGGCGAGCCGCGCGCGAGAGGGGTACCAGTTCTCATGGGGAGGACCCACCGGGCCAATGCCTTTGCTTGTCGTCGGCATCACCTATTGCACCACACTGCGAAGGGAGGGGTCCGGTCGTCGCACTCCAGACACGCCCCACATGTACTGCGTGGTACAATAGTGACACAGGCGTCACAATCATGACACCCGACTGTCATAGCGCAATGACACAGCACCCGCCGGCCGGCCGTCCGTCGCGGTGAGACAGTACACTGACCAAGCAAGACTTTGGAAGACAGCCAGCCGCCCGAAGCGTCAAAAGGCCGCCGTCAGCGCGCCGACGGCCAAACACAGCAACACACACACACACACGCGGCGACAGGGGCCGGCCCAACGTCTGGCATCCGCTCGGAGCCCAGATCTCAGGATACATGGGAGACAAATACATTCCGAGAGAGGGGTCCGAAGTTATGTCGTTACACACTGCTCAAGTGCTAAGTTGTGACCCAGCGGCCTTCTGCAGAAACGACTATTGCTTCTTTGTCAACAGCCACAACGGAGGAGCTTTTCTAAACTTCATCTTTTCTCGCTCTTTGATAGAATATCACAAATAATCACACGAAACGCTCAGAACACAGGAATTCACTTGTGCGAATTTTTCATCACTGGCCATCATGCACACAGCCAAATGCTCGCATTTCCCACAAATTGTATTACACTCACTTTTTCAGTTCTGCTCACGGAGCTATGACACATCACATGATACTCCATCCATAAACATACACCCTCTTGTCACCCACACATGCACCGTTGGACCACAACTCGTTGGACTAGGTGAGAATGAGGGAGAAAACAGAAGCCGGCCAGTTCGATGCCCATCGTGTTAAGCTTCGCACTTTGAGTTATTGGGATGATAGAATCTGATCTTTTCGTCGAGCATAAGAAACGAAACTTAAAAAGCAATCGTTTTCATTGTCGATATGGCCGAACATTCGTGGTACTCCATGGCAGCGTGTCGTCACCAGTCCATGTAACATGCTGACATGCCACATGGCGAAATATAGCCGTACAGCCTGCTACGAATATCAGCGACATCATCGGAAAAGCAAATACTTGCAAGTCATGGCGTACGAAAAGAGAGGCCAGGAGGCTCTTGCCACCAACCCTTCGTGGTTGGGAACCAGTAATGGTAGCCCCCCCCCCCCCCACTTGACATATTTTCTCCAAGGGAAAAGATGTGCACGAAAGCCCTAAATTGTTTTTACCAATGAATATATACTAGTTTTGGCGACGAGATACCCCTCCCACATTAGTAAAGTTACCATACGTGACATGGTATTGTTTTTATAAACGCCTTAAATTCCAAAGTGAACGGTAGTTACAGCTGATATTGGGTGCAATTACCTGTTCAGAGCGGAGCCTCCTCTTCCCCTGACTAACTTTTCTTCGGGTCTGAACATGCCGAGCTATCATCAACCTGTCTCTTCCCAGACTTCTTGAAACGCTTCTACACCCATGCTGTTAGCGTAATTTAAACCCTCATATCCAACGTAACTATGCTCTGCACACGAAGACACTACATCATTAAATGTGTGCATATTTGTGATACTGCGCAAGGGGGCCCAGTTACCCTCATCCGCCCTCCCACACGGCTATTGGTTTTTCAGCCCGAAATTATGCGTGTTCAGTCAATTTCATTTGCAAATAAGCAGTTTTTGACAGAGTTGTTATCACTTACGTTTATAAGAAAATACGGTAACACAATAATGTGCGTGAGCATTGCTTAGGCTTCCGGCTGCTGCGAAATCGTGAGCACTTCTCACCGCCAACGAACGCGAGGACAGTGTCAAAGAGAAGCCGACGCGTTGCAGGTGCAGCCGAACGTCTGCTGCTGCGTCAGACAAACTCGCGCGCGAACTGGCGCAACTGCCAGCTATCGTGCACGCTGGTGATGATGGTGTTGTGGCGCGCTCGGGTGGCGGGATCGTTCCAATGGCTCAGCTCGATCTGCCTCAGCTGAGCGGCCATTCGCCGGGCCGTCGGCAGGTCCAGGCCAAGCTTCGCCTGTAGCTCGTTGGCCGACACTCCCAGATGAAATCTCATACGCGACATCTGCAGGTGGGCCGTTTGGGACGTCTCGAACGTCGGCACAGAGCGCCGAAGGTTGTAGAGCGTCACGCCGATGGCGCTGCTGGCCTTGACGACGGCACGCCAGTCTGGCACGCTGTTGTCGAGCGCGCTCGCCAGCCGCGGCACGTCGAGCACCAGCCGGGCGAGGCGGCGCCGGTCGGCCGCCAGCCGTGTCCCACACCAGGCCGACACGGCCGCAGAGTCCAGCAGCAGGCTCTCCACGTCGGCAGCCGTCAGCAGCTGCAGCAGCGGTGTCGCGTCCCAGCAGAGCACGTGCCGGTCGTCGCAGGTGGCCGTCACGCGGGCCGCCACGTCGCTGGGCGCCGTGAGCAGCGCTCTGAACAGCACCACCTGCACCAGCACCACGGTGTTGTTGCGCGTCAGGGCGCGATGGTACCGGCGCAGCTCGGTGGCGGCCGACATGCGCAGCAGCTCCGGGATGTAGTGGCGCATCTGCTGGCACACCAGCGGCAGGTCCACCATGATCAGCGCCAGGTGCACGCCGAGCACCATCAGGCGGCGGGTCAGACGCGCTCGCAGCTCACGCTCCGATAGCTGTCCGGGTGCGCCGTGCATCAAGCAGCTCACCATCGGCTGCATCTTCACCGCACACACACTCATAGTCAGCCGCGTCAGATCCCGCCGCAGCGCGCCGATCGTCCGCTGCATCGCCTCTACCTCCTCCGGCGTCACGTACCTCAGCAGGTCTATGTTCGTCCAGAAGAAGCACGGTAGACGGCGAGCGGCGAGCGCCGCCTCCAGGAAGTCGATGATCCGTCTGACGCCGTGTGTGACGCCGACCCAACAGTCGGACGTTGTCTGTTGACGGAGCCACAGCAGTGCCGTCTTGACGAAGTACGACTTGACTGTGCTGCCCGGCGGCACCAGCAGCTTTTGACAAGCTTTGAAGCAGATGACGGCCTTCCTCTGCACAGGCGTGAGCAGCCAAGCGACCATCGTCTCCGCCCTGGAGAACGACATGCGCCACTCGGACTCCTCCGTGACGCTGCCCTTGCAACCCACCGGCACCAGGTGCATGCCGAACCGCCGGATATCGTCCAGCACGGCTGGGGGCGGCCAGCCGCTGCGACGGCTGCGCACGAAGAACTCGTCGGCGGCCAGCCACGGCGCACGCAGACACGGCACGTGATCGAAGTCCAGCATCTTAGCCGGCTCGTCCGCGGGGCGCCGGTCGTGCCCGGGGACGGGGTGCGAGAAGCCGGAGATGGTTGATGCCGGCCCGGTGACGGTGTTCACCTGGTCGGGCACGGCGACGCTGAAGCAGTCGTGCAGCAGGCGGCGGACGCGCGCCGCCGACAGCGTCAGCGGCCGACTGTGGCGGCAGCCGGGCCGCGGCACCTGCAGCAGCGTCACAAAGCCGGCGTTCCGCGTGGCGACGGACGTCAGCTGCGCAGCTGCGCCGTCCGGAGCCGCGCCGCCGGCCACCGCCCACCGCACCGGCCCCAGCTCGTGCATGATGTCGCAGTCGGACGTAGGCTGGCTGAAGTGCCAGCTGGCGAAGCCGTCCAGCTGGCTTCCCGACTGGCTGGCGCTCAGCTCCACCAGCCGGCCGATCGGCGAGCACGCGCACTCGCCGCCGTCCGACTGCAGCAGCTGCAGCATAGGCGACATCAACAGCGCGAAGTAGGCGTCCTTCTGGCTGTCGACGATGTTCTCCGTGCTGACGATGACCGGAGTGAAGTCTGGCAGGTTGGCCAACAGGCAGTTCAGCACCAGCTCGGCGTGTTCGCCGCACCTTTGCAGCACTTCTACCGCCTTTCCATCCTCCTTCACAGACATGAATCGACTCTCGACTTCACAGCTCGCTCGGTCGCCGCGTCCTGCCGATATCCCACCTGGACAGCCCAGTACAGCTGATGGTCTCCGTAGACAGCCCAGTACAGCTGTCGGTCTCCGTACACAGTCCAGCGCAGCTTGCGGCCTCCGTAGACAGCCCAGTGCAGCTGACGGTCTCCGTAGACAGCCCAGTACAGCTGACAGTCTCCGTACACAGCCCAGTGCAGCTGGTGGTCTCCGTAGACAGCCCAATGCAGCTGACGGTCTCCGTACAGTACAGCTGGCGGTCTCCGTGGGAAACTCGGCGGTGATCACCAAGGACTGCGGCCTGCCGCTGCCGACGGATCCACCTCAGTGTACCCGGTCACGCTGATAACAAATCCACGTCCTGTGTACAGCTGGACGTGTTCGACCGCAAACATCATCCGCTTCCGCACACAGATAATCTGCGCCCATCACCCACTTCCGGACGCGGGTGCTCACGCCGTGCTCGTCTCATAAACAACACAAAATCACGAGAAACTGTTTGCACGGAATACTTTCGGAACCCTTTGCGGTATTTCGCCCCAACGTGGTTGAGTTTCTCACAATTGAATACTGAACCGCATGGTGGCAAATTTTGCTGGGTGACCAGAGGTCAACGAGCTTGTCGATGTCAAAATCATGTCATCGGTTTCGAAAGGTGTCGTTATTTGGGTAATCTTACAGGCTATCAAACATCAGGTTTTGGATATAAGTAGAAGAATCGGACATCAACAGATAGGCAGATGTTATCAAACCAAAAACCAAGGTTCTTCTGTGACCTCAGGGAGCCCACGAGGATAAGTAAAGGTACTGAGTGATACAGGTTATGCAGAGGATGGGGCGGTATTTTGATGCGTGTCATTCCTCTCGTGGAGCGGCTTTTTTAATCAAATGCTTAATTAATCGGACTCACTCTGGATAATGTGAAGAAAAAAGATTATAGCCAGTATTTCGACCATTATTGACAGGTATTTTAGAGGGCAATGAACTAAATGAGGGAAAACACAACATCCAACTATCAAATCAGCCACGTGAGAAAGCCTAAAACCGGTCCGCTGTCACCTTTAGGCTTTCTCACGTGAATGACTTGCTAGCTGGATTTTATGTTTTGTCTCATTTAGTTCATTACCCTCTAGAAGACCTGCCAATAAAGGTGGAAGAACTGGTTAAAATACTTTATTTCGGTTTACCCAGAGTGAGTCCGATTAATTAAGCATTTTGATCATTGATCTCCACCTGGGTAGAAATGTGCTTCCGCAGCTACATAAGCGGCTTTTTGCCAGCACGATGTCTTTCGTTGAACACAATTGAGGTGGTGCACGAGGGGGCTCCCTTTCCAGGCGGAAGGGCTCCTTTCGCTTCATGAACATCGAGCGAGGGATGTATCGGACACCCCCCCCGTCCCAAGAGAGGTATCTTTTTCCAGTCGGACGTAGCCTTTCCGGTTCTAAGAGGGAAACGGCTGTTGCCAATTTCGTCTCTTTCCCTTTGATCCGTTCATGGGCCCCGGGCTCTCTTCATTGGCTCAGGGGCCGCTTTTACTGGGCGTTTCCCTGCCGTAAACTCGGGGGCTCTTCCAAAGACCTGGGGCCCCTTCCGTCGGCATAGAGCTCCTCCACATTGGCCCTGACCGGGGCCCTCGGCGTCTGCCCGTGAAAACTTCCCGTCGACTCAGGGGCCCTCTTCATCGGCCCGGGACTATTTCCACCATTCCGGGGTCCCTTTCGTCGACTGAGAGCCCTTCAATTGTCGGCACTGGGACTCTCCCCGGTCACCCGAATGTCCCATGTAGCGACAAGTGTATTGTGTGCTTCGTCACGGCCTATGTTAAATTGCAATGCGTGTTCAACGACGGCTCGTTTGGGCCCAGGATGTCATGACCCCATGACCCCCTGGACCCGCCACTGATGCTGCCTACAATACTGCTGCAGGACACGTCTGCCGTGCGGCCGTGCACTGGTCGCCACTGATGCTCCCTACAATACTGCTGCAGGACACGTCTGCCGTGCGGCCGTGCACTGGTCGCCACTGATGCTGCCTACAATACTGCTGCAGGACACGTCTGCCGCGCGGCCGTGCACTGGTCGCCACTGATGCTCCCTACAATACTGCTGCAGGACACGTCTGCCGCGCGGCCGTGCACTGGTCGCCACTGATGCTCCCTACAATACTGCTGCAGGACACGTCTGCCGTGCGGCCGTGCACTGGTCGCCACTGATGCTGCCTACAATACTGCTGCAGGACACGTCTGCCGCGCGGCCGTGCACTGGTCGCCACTGATGCTGCCTACAATACTGCTGCAGGACACGTCTGCCGTGCGGCCGTGCACTGGTCGCCACTGATGCTGCCTACAATACTGCTGCAGGACACGTCTGCCGTGCGGCCGTGCACTGGTCGCCACTGATGCTCCCTACAATACTGCTGCAGGACACGTCTGCCGTGCGGCCGTGCACTGGTCGCCACTGATGCTGCCTACAATACTGCTGCAGGACACGTCTGCCGTGCGGCCGTGCACTGGTCGCCACTGATGCTGCCTACAATACTGCTGCACGACACGTCTGCCGTGCGGCCGTGCACTGGTCGCCACTGATGCTGCCTACAATACTGCTGCAGGACACGTCTGCCGTGCGGCCGTGCACTGGTCGCCACTGATGCTCCCTACAATACTGCTGCAGGACACGTCTGCCGTGCGGCCGTGCACTGGTCGCCACTGATGCTCCCTACAATACTGCTGCAGGACACGTCTGCCGTGCGGCCGTGCACTGGTCGCCACTGATGCTGCCTACAATACTGCTGCAGGACACGTCTGCCGTGCGGCCGTGCACTGGTCGCCACTGATGCTGCCTACAATACTGCTGCAGGACACGTCTGCCGTGCGGCCGTGCACTGGTCGCCACTGATGCTGCCTACAATACTGCTGCAGGACACGTCTGCCGTGCGGCCGTGCACTGGTCGCCACTGATGCTGCCTACAATACTGCTGCAGGACACGTCTGCCGTGCGGCCGTGCACTGGTCGCCACTGATGCTCTCTACAATACTGCTGCAGGACACGTCTGCCGTGCGGCCGTGCACTGGTCGCCACTGATGCTGCCTACAATACTGCTGCAGGACACGTCTGCCGTGCGGCCGTGCACTGGTCGCCACTGATGCTGCCTACAATACTGCTGCAGGACACGTCTGCCGTGCGGCCGTGCACTGGTCGCCACTGATGCTCTCTACAATACTGCTGCAGGACACGTCTGCCGTGCGGCCGTGCACTGGTCGCCACTGATGCTGCCTACAATACTGCTGCAGGACACGTCTGCCGTGCGGCCGTGCACTGGTCGCCACTGATGCTCCCTACAATACTGCTGCAGGACACGTCTGCCGTGCGGCCGTGCACTGGTCGCCACTGATGCTCCCTACAATACTGCTGCAGGACACGTCTGCCGTGCGGCCGTGCACTGGTCGCCACTGATGCTCCCTACAATACTGCTGCAGGACACGTCTGCCGTGCGGCCGTGCACTGGTCGCCACTGATGCTCTCTACAATACTGCTGCAGGACACGTCTGCCGTGCGGCCGTGCACTGGTCGCCACTGATGCTGCCTACAATACTGCTGCAGGACACGTCTGCCGTGCGGCCGTGCACTGGTCGCCACTGATGCTGCCTACAATACTGCTGCAGGACACGTCTGCCGTGCGGCCGTGCACTGGTCGCCACTGATGCTCTCTACAATACTGCTGCAGGACACGTCTGCCGTGCGGCCGTGCACTGGTCGCCACTGATGCTCCCTACAATACTGCTGCAGGACACGTCTGCCGTGCGGCCGTGCACTGGTCGCCACTGATGCTGCCTACAATACTGCTGCAGGACACGTCTGCCGTGCGGCCGTGCACTGGTCGCCACTGATGCTGCCTACAATACTGCTGCAGGACACGTCTGCCGTGCGGCCGTGCACTGGTCGCCACTGATGCTCCCTACAATACTGCTGCAGGACACGTCTGCCGTGCGGCCGTGCACTGGTCGCAAGTGAGTGTCCGCGGCCAACGTCCGACCGTGCGTGACAACTTAGAAGGAGCCCCACGCTGTCGACGCCCGATCCGATTCCATTGTGTGACTGCCGGGTGCTCGAATTGTTGCGATGACCCGTCTGAGCATACGAACGAAAAGCGGACTGAATGCATGAATACGCACTATAAAGAACGTGAGTGTCCTACAACAACACACATACATCCAGACAATTGCAATATCTTCGTTTGGAAATGATACACATCGTGTGTACGAACATCATTGAATGATTGGTTCTTGGGGCTTCGCGACGCACCGGTATCGAAGTCATGTGGCCACGATCTATCTAACAGTCGGATCCAAAAAGGGTAAGAGTACGAAACGTTCCTCTTTTTATCGAACTACCCGATGGGAATCCACTCGGTAACATGGTTTATTGTATGGCTAATATACGGCGCTAAAGAGGCACGGTGACGCCAGCGCCGAATATAATCGACATCCGACAACGAGTCGAAACTGAGCTTGCGGATTTCAAGGCGAAGCTAGCAGAAGCTCAGAAAGCGAAACCAGCTGTCTGAAGTTCAAGCTAAACCAAAGCCAGCGTGAACAATTGGCTCGAAGTCGACGCCGAAGCCAGTCTGCAAACAAATGGTTTGAAGCCGAAGCCGATGTCAGCCATTAAATCGACTTGAAACGGCAGTTGAAGCGCTCACTTTTATACTAACGGCCCAGTAATTTCGAGACTTGGGGCCCAATTAGACCTTAATGGTGACACCTTGTCCCGATCCGACACATGATCAGTGCCTGAGAACTCATCGCATAGGGCATCATTCAACTCACAGCGACCTGAGGACCATGTTTCGGGGTGATTTGGCGGCGAATGGGACATGTGTAACTCGCTAATGAAGCATGTAACCCGATTTACATTTCTAAAATTTAACCTGACATGGAATATAAACTACTGACATAATTCCTATGTTACTGGTGACAATAGCGAGGTGTTGGGCCGCCCGGTTCTTTGCATGCTCGTTCTTTCCAGTGGCTCTCTCCACTTGACTCTAATGGGTGGAAAGTTACATGAATGCCCTTCTATATGCACTCGTTGCATGAAATAATAAATACCGGCGACATTGCAAAACGGCTGCAGTACATTCGGTGGTCAGTGGATCGGAAATACAGAAAATGAGTGCTTGCGAATGACTTCCGTGGTGCACGAAAAACAATAGTCTGCAACGCTAGTTTAGCCACTCATGGTCTGACCCATAAACGGTTTATCTCTCTTAACCTCCCCTCCCCCTCTCTGTCTCTGTCTCTGTCTCTGTCTCTGTCTCTGTCTCTGTCTCTGTCTCTGTCTCTGTCTCTGTCTCTGTCTCTGTCTCTGTCTCTGTCTCTGTCTCTGTCTCTGTCTCTGTCTCTGTCTCTGTCTCTGTCTCTGTCTCTGTCTCTGTCTCTGTCTCTGTCTCTGTCTCTGTCTCTGTCTCTCTCTCTCTCTCTCTCTCTCTCTCTCTCTCTCTCTCTCTCTCTCTCTCTCTCTCTCTCTCTCTCTCTCTCTCTCTCTCTCTCTCTCTCGCTCTCTATTTATCTTTATCTTTCTGTATTATAATCAGGTATCCGGCTGAAACTAAGAGGAAAGAACTCAGGACACATGATTGTGTGCGTCAGTGACGCTCAAGACCATATCCTACAACTCGCCATGAGTGTCGCGACGTTCTCGTCGGTCAGTCGGTGCGTTTCGGGCCTGAGTTTTCCGGCGATACTGAATATACATTCCATTGGAGCAGACGAGACACACGCTGAGATACAGCCTAGACGACCGCGACAGCAGTGCACGGGAACGCCAGTGGATCATCATCTTCTGAGGTAGGACACATTGCGATATACTTCTTGCTTCCTCTTCAGCAGGTCCTGACTGCTCCTGCCCCAGAGGCGCCAGAGCGCGGTTAGCCATCAAGCTCGAGATCCTGGAGCGCTTGGGCGAGATGGGGGCAATAACCTAAATGGTCGTCTCGCGGGGACGACTAGTCTTGGCCCTGTTTATGGGTATTGCAGCTGTCTGCGGTCGCTGCGGCTCTCGCGGTCCAAGGGGTGGAGCTTATCGGTGGCCAATCAGCGGTGCGCAGGATGACGTCACACAGTCTGCGGCCGCTGCGGCTCCTGCGGTCACTGCACCACCCACCCAGCGCCCGCAAAGCCGAGAAAGCTCATCTTGGCGCATTTCTGCGGAATTAGGCGTTATTTAAAGATGAGTTAGGTGCCTTACTGTGATATTTATGAATATGTACAAGGTACTAGGTAGTGGACATGTCTGATGTTTGTATATTGTTCACGACGCACTTCATAAACATTCATGGCCAATGGCGACGCCCACACTGTTTTGCCGGTGGGTCGCGGGATTGGGAAATGTCCCGAGTGGTGCTGGAAATTTCTGATGTCATGCACAAATTTGAAGTGGTGCTTTTGCATGACCTTGTGGTTTATAAGTGGTGCTTTTCCATGCATCTCCATAGACACCAATATTAAGCTTCTAAAAGACAGTTGGTGCTCAGCCACCTCTATGTCGTGCTGAAGACAGTTGGTGCTCAGCCACCTCTATGTCGTGCTGAAGACAGTTGGTGCTCAGCCACCTCTATGTCGTGCTGAAGACAGTTGGTGCTCAGCCACCTCTATGTCGTGCTGAAGACAGTTGGTGCTCAGCCACCTCTATGTCGTGCTGAAGCACCACCTGTTATTGAAAATCAATCCATGCTGCAGTGTCAGGGTTGGTAAAACAGCCTGCTTCTGGAAGCTTGGCATCCAGAACATTATCCTCTCATTACATTCTCAAGAAAAGAATATATTCACTCATTTTTCTAATTTCGATGTTGAATAGTGGGTATTATTGTGCTTTGAGGTATTCAAGAGACAAGCTTTACACACATTTTGCATCCATAAAGCAAACGAAGGGGTATATTAGGCAATAAATTTGTGCTTTCAAAATGGAAAAATTTGACCTAGCCTAACCACCTGGACCTAACTTCCTAACCTTGAAGAAAAAAAACATATTTTTGTAGCATTGCTTGACGGAACTCACCTGAAACCGTATCAAGCTCTGTGTTTCTGGGCGCTATATGACCTATGAAGTCGATGCGCCCCTAAACTACAATAGCTAACTAACTCAAGCTGTGTTTCATCAACTTCTGGTTGGAAAAAGATTGCAACCACAGGCTAGCGTTCCGTCTCATTAAGGTATGTGAACCGCTTGTAGCGTTAGCCAATCGAAGCCTCCGTGCCATGCCTATGACGTCACCACACCGGACCGACGTGACAATGACGTCATCGTTAAGATTGAAAAGTAAGCACCAGCGCCGAAAACTAGTGGTCGCATCTTCCGAATTACGTTCATAAACACGGTATTCAGAGAAAAAAAATCCTCCAAAATCCCAAAACACATTAAAGCACAAATTGAACAACACAAACTTACTTGTACTACTAACGAACTAACAATATCGGGGTATATGGGGTACCATGTGCATACAATTTATCTTGTAATGCCAAAAAGCACAATAATACCAATTAGGCCAGATTTATTTTGGTTGGATTCAGTTCTTTTAACTTCAAAAGGTGAGAAAAAAATATATTGTCCAAATTTGTGGTTTATTCTATAAAAGTGACGCTGGGTTAAGTTATGTTATGATATATTACAGTTTACTGTACTTTGTACGCAATATAATAAGTAACTCAAAGTCGTTTTTGGGTGTCTTTTTGCTTGCCAACTGAAAACTAAGCAGTTGCAGAGGAAATGTGTGGTTACATCATCTTAATCTCTTTCATAAATGCTGCATTGGGAAAAATTGCAAAAATTAAAAATACCCTCGAGCACAAATTTAACATGACGTGTCATAATTAACTACTCTGTGACAGTGCTCAAAATGTGTTGGGAAATGCACTCCGAACTTCTGATGCTGAAGGTTTGAATAAAAAAATACCCTCCATGCTTGATTACCGAATCATTTTCCAAATCACCCTCTCAACGATAACTTTACCTGCACGCGGTGGAGGGGTCAGATCTACAAAATCTTCAAAGAAGTTTCACAAATTCCCCGGCCTTCGGGCCACTTCCAAATGGAGTTCTTTGTTTTCGCTGGAGGGGTTCAGGGTCCCAGCTCCCCGTTCCCTACTAATCGCTGGATATGTTGAGTCAAATCCCGGACCCGGGAGCCATTACCCCTGGGTTGTTTGTGATGGAAATGTGGGCCACAATTCCCTGTTACGTGGCTATTGCAGAAAGTGGTGCCAAAGAAGATGCAGGGGCCTTGACACGGTCCCACGCAGTGTGAGTGATTGGAAATGTCCAACCTGTGTTAGATCAACAACGCCAGACCCCGCTCCACCGCCACCGACACCGGAACCCCCGCCCCTGTCCCTGCCACCGGCGCGCCCTCATGGAGAGCTCAAAATAATACAGCTAAATGTGAGCGGATCAAGTCGAAGGATACATGAGGTCAGACAGTTGATGAAAGACCTTCAAATAGACATAGTCATGCTGCAAGAAACCAAACTGGCTGCAGACAAACCAACCACACAAATCAGCGGATACAAGTGCCTTATGGCTGATCGAGATGAATTTGGTGGAGGGCTAGCGACCTATGTCAGCGATAAAATTCCAGTAGCCAATACTACTGACGTCAAATCCAGAATAAATGATGGTCACAGTGAAATATTGAACTGCAATGTTGGCCAAGAGAAAATACTCAATATTGTCAATCTGTATCTGCAACCAAGGATCACAGGGTACGAGCCCGATCTGTCATTTATCTGTGAAATTGAAAATTGTCTAGTCGGAGGTGACTTAAATAGTCACTCTACACTCTGGTCTGACTCTGAAGAAGATAGAAGAGGAGTAAGCATACAGGAAAACCTTGAACTATTCCACCACAATGACCCCTCAGGGCACACACGTGTACTCTATGTCGCCAATCAATCACCTACCTCACCCGATGTCACCTTCTGTCAATGGAACTCGCTGTACTCACAGACTGGAGAGTGATTAATGAAACCTCGTCGGATCATAATCAGATCATAATTGAAATGGGTTTAAATTGTGATTCCGTAAGCACCAAAAGGACTGTCACAAACCACAAAAAGGCCAACCAGGAAGAGTTTGCAGGCAAGTGTGACCATTTCCTAGATAATTACGCATTTGAAGGCGATGTACAACTGGCTGAAACCAATCTCAGAAAGGCCAGCATTACTTCCAGCAGGCACAACGTTCCACAAGGTAAAATTCCTCAATTCAATCCAAATTTTACCGAAGAGATTAGAGCGTTGATAGATGAGCAAAATCTCTGCAAGGCCGAGACACCCCCAAACACAGTAGAAATTAATGAGCTTAACCGCAACATCCATACGCTTGTCAAACAACAGAAGGAAAATTTATCTGAGTTTGTCTCGAGCACAGCACAGAACAACCAGCGTGAAAGAATACTGGAGGGTCATAAAAGCGATTCATAAATCAAAAGACCCGGACCCGAATCCACCCCCTGAAATTAGCCTGGATGAAGGAGTGTCATCGCAAAAAATATGTTGCTTACAAGCTCATAAGCTATTACGCTAATATAAGTAAAGGCAGGCCTGTGCATTCAAACAGAAAGATCATAAATATAATGAAAGATGTGAAAGTTGATAGAAGCCACGAGAAGCCCTTTGAGGTCTCTAATGCAAGAAAGGTAATAGGAGCAAGTAGAAATACAAGCGCCTGTGGCCCAGACGGCATTACGATCTATCATCTGAAACACCTTGGAGAGAGAGCCCTGAATTTGCTACAAGAATTGTCAACTGTTCATGGCTCACAAATCAGATACCTAAGATCTGGAAGAAGGGAACCATTATCCAAATCTTGAAGCCTGGAAAGTATCCTAACAATCCTTCCTCATTCCGACCTATTACTCTTCACTGCACTTCTTCCAAGGTTATAGAGCGGTTCATGCTGGATAGAAATGCAATGTTTCTGAAACCGGAACCACATCAACATGGATATCGAAAAGGCCACAGCACAAACACCCACCTCTCAGATGAGTGAGTACATTTTGTAAGGCTTCAACATGAAGAAACCGCCGGAGAGGACCATTGTGGTGTCATTGGATGCGACGAAAGCCTTTGACACGGTCTCAAGATGTAAATTGATCGAAATGATAATGAATATTGACGAAATGCACGTAAATGACAAGAGATGGCTTTGCAGCTACCTGACAGACCGAAAAGCCCGGGTTCAATTTGGTGAAGCCATGTCGCGCACCAGAATCCTTAAAAACGGCGTCCCCCAATGAGGAGTGTTATCTCCCCAGCTCTTCAACATGTATGTTGTCAAATGCTGTCCCCACCACCAGAAATACTTGCCGTGTCTTATGCGGATGACTTCGTGGTACTGTCAAGGGATGTTAAATTGCAGACGATTGAGAGAAGAATGCAAAGATACTTGAACTCTCTGGTTGGGTGGTTCGAGAGTCTGTAACTATGCCTCTCCCCTGCCAAGTCCACGGTGACGTTATTCACGCCTGACACACACCAATACTCTTATCATTCTGACATCTCGGTGAATGGCATCAAGCTGCCTCTCGATCAATATCCGGAGTGAGGTTCTACCTCCTCATGCATTTTAGTAAACATGTCGAGGAAATAAATAACAAAGCCAGAAGGAAATATAATGTACCCAGAGTGGTCTAAGGAGCAAACGATGGGCAGTCCAAAGAAGCCATAGTTTATCTGTACAGGCAGTTCATTAGGCCTTATTTTGACAACGCCTCAAATGCGTGGCGACCCTGCATTAGCGAGACGAGTATGAAGAAAATGCAGGTAACACAAAATCTGTCTTAGACCGGCGACGGGCTTGACAAAGATGACTCGCATTTCAAACCTCCACAGGGAAGCGAAGGTGCTTCCAGTGCAGGATCATCTTGATATGATTGGAGCTCAGAACGTGGCCAAGTACTTTCGACCCGACCATCCTCTAAACTGCTTCCCTCATGTGGGAGACCCTCCAAGACGAATGAAGAGCACCCCACCACGCTTCTACAACAGATTCGTGCCGCAGATGCCGTTTTATAATGAGACTCTGGTAAAACAATCAATACAATCTATTCACACCACGCTTACACGAGACGCACTCGCGAGCTTAGAGAACTCGCGACTCCTGGATGCTGGGTAACCGGACAAATGTACGTAAAGCAAATGTACGTATGGCAGATGTACGTACGCAAATGTACGTAAGCAAATGTACGTAAGCGTAGATGTACGTATGGAAATTGTACGTAAGCGCAGATGTACGTATGGCTAATGTACGTAAGCGCAAATGTACGTATGGCAATAGTACGTATGCGCAAATGTACGTAAGCGCAAATGTACGTAAGCGCAAATGTACGTAAGCGCAAAAGTACGTATGCGCAAATGTACATAAGCGCAAATGTACGTAAGCGCAAATGTACGTATGCGCAAATGCCCGTATGGCAATTGTACGTAAGTGCAGATATACGTATGCCAAATTTAGTTAAGCGCAAATTTACGTATGGCAAATATACGCATGAGCAAATGTACGTATGCGCATGTACGTAAGAGCAAATGTACGCATGGCATATGCACCTAACCAAATGTGTTTAAACGCAAAGGCACGTATTCCTACATGTACGTACATTGCTCATACGTACATTTGCTCTTGCATTCTTTTACGTTTATGTACTGTTGCGCTTAAGTACTTTTGCGGTTACGTACATTTGCGCTTACGTACTTTTGCGCTTACGTACATTTGCGCTTACGTCCACTTGTGCATACCTACATTTACACTTACGTACATTTATGCTTACGTACTTTTGCGCATACGTACATTTGCGCTTACGTACTTTTGCGCATACGTACCTTTGTGCTTACGTACTTTTGCGCTTACGTGCATTTGCGCTTACGTACTTTTGTGCATACGTATTTTTGCGCATACGTACATTTGCGCATACGTACTTTTGAGCATACGTACATTTGCGCTTACGTACATTTGCGCATACGTACTACGGGACCTCTGGACCAAACCACTGGAAGTTGCCGAGCTCTTGATGGAAGCGAGGCTATGACGCGATCATAGTATGGGGCTGCCTGACTGACTGATCCAATCATTTTCATCTCAACTAACATAATTACAAAGTATGGCATTCATATAGAAGCCCCTCAGCACAAACTAGAAAAACAATGGGCTAGACCTGTTGAAGCTTACCTAGGACCTTCATTCTCTACTATTTCTGTGGGAAATCACATATAAGCAAGATATTCAATATTTGAAAGAACTCCTCTTGTTTTCAATACAGACCACAATGACTTCTTTGATGATGCAATAACATTACATGACCCAACATCAGTAGGTTTTATGTGATCCACCATCAGTAGGCTAGGCTAGGCTAGGCTAGGTTAGGTTAGGTTAGATTGGATTAGGCTGTGGTTTAAAAAGATCTGCATTATTCTTCATTTCATATTACCCTAACTCAAAACCCACTTCATTGTACACTTCACATATTGTGTTCAGGGGTAAGCACACTTACCCATATTGCAAAAAATATGGTTTGCTGATATTTTTTTTAATGTTATCTGAATTATCATTCGCATCACAACCTGAACATTACTTCAGTGTGGTAGGCTGTAACGACGTAAAAGACCTACCTGTTCTTGCATAGCTGGATATGTGCTATGCATGCCTATGATGCGTTTTGAAAAGCTCAACGTTTTCTTATATGTATATTATATCTTCGTATAGGTACGGAACAGTACTATGCATGTTGCCAACAAAACCTTTTTATGCATCTAGTCAACAGATACATGTGTAGACCATTCTCTGCATGACCACACAGCTGAGAAAGCACATGCAAATATGCAATTTTAGCAAAGAAGCAAAATAGCACCATATGCAAACTAAGTACAAAGGAGCATGTACTGTTGCTACACAACTTGGATGGTATGATCAGCCACATGAAATTTGTCGATGGATTGCTCGCTGTTGTCATTGCAACCACAGTTGCATACAAGTCGGTGGCGTAGCCAAGAGGGAGCGAAGGGGCTGTCAAGGTGTAGGCGCAGATAGTTTAATTAAAACACTTAGATTAGATTGTGCGTAAAAGTGCCCTGAGAACTGAAGAAGTCCACCTTGTTGGCTGGCAAGGACGGAGAATACGAGCGTGGATCTCTGAAAATTATTCCGGCGGTGACACAATACATGCAGGCAATGGCAGGCCCAAATGGATTACCGGGGGCACACTCCATAGGGTCTCACGTTAAAAGTTTAAATTGTTGGGGGAAGTCAACAGTAAGTAAAAAAGTACAAACCTTCAAAAGTATATAAAACAACACCACTGGCTGTGAAGACAAGAGAACCCACCTCAGAGCTGAAATGGGCTGCCTCGACTGGAAAGGGCGAAACATCAACCCGTCATCAACTAGTTCTTCAACAATGGAGGCGCCAAAAAACAAATATTAATCTGGCAGACAGAAGGTACAAATATAATACCATAGGTCCTTGGCAATTCATCGGCGTCATCTGCATCACTTACATTCATAAATGAGTTTTGCGCAAGACTTAATGCATGTTTTGACCGCGGTGGCGGGCGACTGCGTCCACGGTCCAACGCGTTCCGCTGCTAATGAAGTTTCGGTAGAAGGCGGAGCCTATTTTGACCGCTGTTCCGTGAACCGCCTTTGGTCGCCTTACTGGTGCTGCCCTCTGTGGCCGTCTTGGCCTCAGCCTGAGAGCAGCACCAGTCGAGTTTGGCTGGTCAAAGATAACGTACATAAAGTGCCCTTTATTATCGTACGCCATGATGCGTTCTGTAGACTAGACTTCACCATCTTTTCGTCTTGCAGCCTTTCCGTGGCCTCCTCAAACGGAGTCAATATTTCGACCAGATCACTAAAAAATACTTCATTCATATGCAGATGTTGATTGAGGGGCTCCAGGCTTTTCCAGCTCGTCTAGTGGAATAACCAGCACAGGGTGGACAATGTTCTGCTGACCGTTCCACCGTGTAGTGTGAGCAGACCGCAGTTGCGGATGTTTCCCCAGCAAGTAACACGCTTGGGCAGATGTCTCCACATGCCTTACTAGGACTGAAACCTTCCGCGCTGTAGTGCCATCAATCGACAATCCATCTTTGACGGAACTTTGCAGAAAGGAAGCAAAACATTATCAGGTGCCGGGAGTATGGTCCTCGATTCATCCACTACCGCCTGGGCATCACTGTAATCAGCTAGCAACATATCACCGGCTGATTCAGTCACCACACTCTCTTTCTCTTCATCAACATCAGTTAGCAGGTTAAAGCCGGGCAAGCCATGATCTACAACTGCGTAATGTGATTGCTATACATTGCTTACATAATACATGGGTAATATATATATATATATATATATATATATATTACGCATGCATTATGTAAGGAATGTATACAAATCACATTACGCACACATTATATGTTGCAGCAACATCCCGCTACTTGCCATAAATCTCATCTGCCGTAACTGCCTCGAACCTGGCTGCAACTCAACATGGCACTCTCCAGAGCCCACTCCCAGATAAAGTTAGCCATAATACCTCTGAACCCTCCGGTCTGGCGGCTGGACCACAGACCGGTGGTAGTCAAACGAATACTTTACGCACATTTAATCTCATTGATGATTCGGGTCATCACATACCGACGTCTTGACTTCAGTAGTTCAGTAGTCAGTAGTCTTTCCTGCCCGTAATCTGGTACCGGGGGTCTAGTTTTGCTAATAGGTTTCTGAATACTCTTGAATGAATCGCTCCCCAGGGCATTATGTCGTGGCTCGAAATGCGATCAGTGTATCAGTGATATCTTTCTGATGGAGATCTGATGGTATATACTTGGCTGAGGTTAGCTATCTTGTGCTGACTACCAGTACCAGCCAGAACCCTCTTCCAATCTTCTATGCGGTGTTTCAGCTGCTGAGCATGCTTCCTCTACACGAGGTGACGTTATGGAGCAGCAGTGTCCAGTTATTCCATCGCCACATGTCTTAAATTTGGCCTTGTCGCGCCCTTGTCGCACGCATCCCGCGGTAAGTCAAAACACTGATCATGCTTTGAGTCCTCCGTTCCATAGAGGCGACAGGATACGGTGTTGTACGCATTGCGTTGGAGGCTAGAACTGGCTGATGGCGATCACCATCGCTGGCAGGCTAGTTAGAGCAGGGCAGAGGTGGGGATCCGGGGTAGTTGGGGCGTTTGGGACAGCGGTAGAGTCTTTTGCTCCCTATTAGGGCTGGGGACCGGGACAAAATTGATGCCACCGCCCCTGCCACTAGGGTACGATAAAGCCATCGGGTTTCGGCCGCTTTGTTTCGCGATCCCAGAAATCTGCAATATTTATCGTGGGCAGAATGGTATGGAAATGTTAGTATCCGACACATATTTGGATTCGAAGCCGAACCCGAACCTTGGGTGCCAATACGAAGGCGAATTTAAGCACTAAACTTGGATCGAAGCCGAAGCAACAATCTAGATAATGTTCGAAACCGAAGCCGATACCTGAAACGTGCAGCTCCGTGAAGCAAAAGCCGGCTTCGAACCCCATGTCTCATCCACATCACATGTCACACATTAGTTGCAACTTCAGTGCATGCTTCTGTTAAGAAAATGACATTGGAATCCCCAAACAGGCCATGGACTTTGGAGCTGTCTGGAAAATTCATTAGTTACAGCTTTAAACTGCAAGATGGGTGGACGTCGCCAGCCATTCCGATACAAATTCCAATGTCGCAGTTTGAAACTGCCTTTATCTGGCTTTTTCTGACGTATTCTATCTTTTTCCTGGATTTTCCAATTAATCTTCAACCGGACGGAGCCCGGCATTAGCCAAGTGAGTCAGTTACGTGGGCGTGTCGTTGCATCAGCACTTTCAGGTGCGCAGCGCCCCCGTGACATTTCCGCCGCTGAATGGTGTTTAAATCCTCCGACCACGTCACAACATGGTGGCTCAGCAGGGCAAGGCGATTTGTTCGGGCGCCAAGTGGCGGCAGCCGCCCCGGGTCCGTCGGCGGCAGTTGAGCGTGCGGTACCAGTCGGCGCCGGCTCACCGTCAGCCCGTCCGAGCGGCGCAAGATGTCCGGGGTGGAGTCCGCCGGAGACTCGGACGCCGACCAGTCGGCTGAGGCGACATCCGTGGTCGACAGCAACGGCTCGCTGTCACCAGACAGCTGCCGGTACAGAGCCGAGACAGTCACCACCGCTGCACCACTGCACAACCACGGCCGACCTCGCTGTCACTAGACAGCTGCCCGTACAGAGCCGAGACAGTCACCACCGCTGCACCACTGCACAACCACGGCCGACCTCGCTGTCACCAGACAGCTGCCGGTACAGAGCCGAGGCAGTCACCACCGCTGCACCACTGCACAACCACGGCCGACCTCGCTGTCACTAGACAGCTGCCCGTACAGAGCCGAGACAGTCACCACCGCTGCACCACTGCACAACCACGGCCGACCTCGCTGTCACCAGACAGCTGCCGGTACAGAGCCGAGACAGTCACCACCGCTGCACCACTGCACAATCACCGCCGACCTCGCTGTCACCAGACAGCTGCCGGTACAGAGCCGAGACAGTCACCACCGCTGCACCACTGCACAATCACCGCCGATCTCGCTGTCACCAGACAGCTGCCGGTACAGAGCCGAGACAGTCACCACCGCTGCACCACTGCACAATCACCGCCGACCTCGCTGTCACCAGACAGCTGCCGGTACAGAGCCGAGACAGTCACCACCGCTGCACCGCTGCACAATCACGGCCGACGCTTGCATAAGCTACTCTATTCGTCCATAATTACATCGGCATCATTCATATTCAGCTTAGTGCCCAATGGACTGAATTTATTATGATGGTCGGACAGATGCACATGAGTCTTTCATGTTCGTGATCAAAGATGCAGTGGAGTCGCCACCTGGGGGGGGCAGAGGCGGCAGTCGCCCCCCCCCTGCCATGAGACTGGGGGTCTTTGAAAAATAATTTGAAAAGGAGTCACCTAGGAGAGGATAGGAGGCCCCAGAAATCAAGACAGTGTCAACAATTGGCACGGAGGCCCCCAGGATTGCAAAGGAGGCCCCTCAATACGGGAAGGGGGGACCCAGCAAATGAGAGGAGGCCCTAAGACGGAAGAGAAAGCCAGTGGATATGAGATGAGGATTCGAAGACGCAAAAGCAGGCCCCAAAACGGGTAAGGTTTCACCAAGATAGAAAATGATGATCCAGAGACGTGACAGGAGGAACCTAATTCGGAAGAGGACAACACAAGATTGGAAATGAAACCCCATGATGAACGAGGAGGACCCTAAAATAGGAGAGAAAGACCATTCAATAAGACGGATGGCTCCCAGGCGAGAAGGAAGGCTCCAAAACGGATAAGACGGTCCCCAGGAAATGACAAGGCAACTGAGATAGGAAAGGTTGCTTGTAATTTGAAAGAGGAGGCACCTGGGAGAGAAGAGGAGTCCACCAGGAGATAAGAGGCCACCCTTAAAATGGGCAAAGATCGCATCAAAACGCTGAGCAGGAGGCCCCCAAGACGTGAGTGGGCCCTTAATTTGAAATAAAAAAGGCATCTAGAAGAGAAAAGGAGGCCCCTACCGGACTCGAGAGGAGTCCCTCAAGACGGAGTAGTCTCCAGGGCCGAATGAGGCCCCGAAGACCAGAAGGAGTTCCCAGGAAATGATTGGTTGGTTATTGGTTTTACGACACGTCGACCGTTGAGTCATATGGCGTCGTCAATCTCTCACGCCGATTGGTCGCGGGCGAAGAGTAGCGACAGGTGAGATACGAACCCACAATCTTTCGATTGCGAGACGAGCACCTTATCCCTAGACCACTCGTCCCCTCCCAGGAAATGAGAGGAGGCCCTTAAGACGGGAGTTGGTAGCAGGTATGGAAGGAGGTGAGGTTTCCAAAATTGAAGATCCCCTCAAGACGGGTAAGGGTTTTCCAGAACAAAGGAGGAGGCCCACGAGGCGTGGCAGGAGGCCCCCAATTTTGCCGAGAATGCCCTGGAACATGAGAGGAAGCCCCATACCATGCTAAAGGGGCCCAGGATGTAGGAGGAAGCCCTCCAAGACGGGAGAGGAGGCATTTAATATAGGAGGGTAGGACACATGAGGAGACATCCAAAACAGGTAAAAAGGCTCCAGGAAATGAGACGAGACCCCTAAGACGCGAGAGGCCTATCATTTGCAATAAGAAGCCCCTAAGAAATGGTAGGAGTTGTGCCGGGTACTTGAAAATCACGATATGGGCCCAAAAAGATCAGGCCGGGGCTCCTGAACATCACGTTGAGCCTCGGGGTACCATAAAGTCACACTCGGACCATGAAAATCACGCTAGGGGCACAACAGGTCGTACCGTTCCCCAACAGTCTCATTGGGACACAAATGAAGCCGGGGAAACGAAAAACAATCCGGACATGGATAATCACCCTGGGGCCCAACAATGGCGCCAAAAGCCTCCAAAACGTATTGGACCCCCAAAAGTGTCGAGGTCGCTAAAACTCGCGCTAAGGAACCAAGCAAATTACGTCGGGATACAAAAGATTGGACATACATTGGAGTTTGGACTAAAAAGCGTCGCGTCACAGCCCTTGAAAATCACACTTGGGGCCCGAAAGGTCGAGCCGGGGCCCAAAAAGTTGCAGCTGCCCAGAAAAAAAATCAATTTTCAACCGGAATGTCACTCTGCGGCATACAAAAATCGGGTCAAAATCCCCCCCAAAAAAGCCGTTGACCACCGAAAAAACGTGAGGGCACCGAAAAAAAATCGCACCGGGGACCGAAGAATCGTACCGGGACCCAAAAATATAACATAAGGACTTTAAAAAATAGAACTCGATGTCAAAAAAGTTCACACCTAGACTCGATCGAATCGACCCCAGCACAGGAAAATTAAGAACAGGTCCTGAAAAAAATACCCGAAGGGCTTTTATACTCCGAAAGGTGCCGTCGGCTGAAAAAAAAATTCGGTGGCCGCAGTGGCATATCGAAGGGGCAAATGCCCCCTCCCTCCTAAGAGGGATAAGCCCCCAAGAATTGTGCCGGGGACCCCAAAAGTCGGGCTGGGGCCACCAAAATTCGCGTCGGTCCACCAGCATTCGCGCAATGGGCTCCAAATAAATACGGCCGGCACGAGAAAACTCGCTCAGAGGCCCAAAAATCTGCAACAGGAACCGCCAAGATCGCGTTGGGCCACAGCTAAGTACAACGCGCCCCCAAACTCGAACCGGTCCCCCCAAATATCGCGCTCGGGATCCACAATTCCCATCGGTAGTCCCAAAATTTGGTCTGGGCATCAAAAATTCACGTCGGAGCTCCCAGAAATTGGCGTCTAGGGCCCCACATAAGCACAGTGTGACCCCAAAAATCGCATCGGTATCCGAAAAATAAAATAAAACCGGTGCCCTCCAAAATAAGGAGGGATTCAAAAAAATAAATGTCTGGGTCAGGAAAATGGCTCTGGAGAACCGAACATATCATCCGATGCCTTCACAGATCGCGTACGGGCCAGAAAAACATATCGGAGCTCGAACAAAATAGAGGTGAAATGCCAACGTAGCGCCACGGGCTCGAAAAATCAGGCCGGGATTCGGACTTTAAAGAAAATTCAGAAGAGATCCACAAAAATTGCGTTGAGCCCAGAAGACTGGCGTTGGGTTCCCGGATGCACGTGCCTGGGCGCGATAGGTCACGCTGGGACTCAGAAAAATCGCACCGAAGCCCCGAAATCGTACTGGGGCCAACAAATATGCGTCAGAAGCCCCAAATAAAGTGCTCTTAGGGTTCCCCACAGCGGCACCCTAAGAGCACAACAGGGGCCG
This sequence comes from Ashinkailepas kermadecensis, assembly GCA_034440615.1. Taxonomy (NCBI): domain Eukaryota; kingdom Metazoa; phylum Arthropoda; class Thecostraca; family Neolepadidae; genus Ashinkailepas; species Ashinkailepas kermadecensis. The sequence goes on along the minus strand of JAOTOM010002720.1, from coordinate 26,113 downwards.
GAAATGCAACTGGTCCTCCAAAGCGCAGTGTCGCAAAAAGCGACAGGGCCATAAAACATGCGTTGCAGTCCTAAATGAACATGCCGGAAGCTCTAAAAAATATACACCGGAAGCTCTCAAGGCACAGGGGCCATGCGACCGCACAAGGGCCTGAAAAAGAGGCTGGGGACGCAAAAAGCAACATGGTCCCAAAACGAACAAAAAAAACTGGCACTAAATAAACATATCGGGATCTTTGAAAACGCCCCGACACCTAAAGAAAATCCTCCGTGCACAAAAAAGCAACAAAACCCTAAAACGAGCAGGGGTTTCGAAGATGTGTTGGGCCCATAACAAAAATGGATTGGAGCCCTAAGACACATCCGTAGACGAATAAAGACAAAACGGGTACAAAAAAAGAACACTGAGGCGGGGCCTCGGTTCGGTAGCCAATCTGGGAGCATATTTAATCAAAGACATGAGGTGCATCGAAGCTAAGCGGGTATCTGCATTTCTTAACCATCATAAAATGTGGGAAGTAGGGAACTAATGACCGAACTTAATTAATCGAATTTTCGCAGCGAACGCCTATACGAAGCATTCCATCACGTCAAATATGGCGCAAGAGTATCATGTGGTAGCAATTATCAAAACGTAGGAGGCCTAGCAGAAACCGTAGCATCGCACGAAGTGTGACGAATGCGCCGCATGCGCAAGATGGGTGTGCACGTACACGAACGTTGGCGTCGTGGCGACTGGGCGCTATGAACTGGAATGTCTGAAATGGGGGAATTTTACATTTTAAAGTGATTTGTATAGGCGTAATTTCAGCAGTGTGAGGTGGCTTATCAAAGGATACCAAAAGAAAACTTAGGACAGGGTGGTGGAGTTAGGGTTGAAATCCGACGAATCAGAAACGATAGTGGTAGATTAGTACCCTCCACAGGACAATTCAGTTGGTCACTATGTATTTTATTTAAAAAGGTCCTCTTTGACAAAATAGTGGTCGAAATTCGAGGACTTTTTTAAGTGGGTAGGTGGGCCCCTCCAAATATGCTTGCCTCCTCCCCTTGACGCAAATATAGATACGCCACTGGTTCCCCAGTACTTTTCAGAAGCATACGCCCATGGGGAAAAGCCAACATTGAGGGAGCAAATTCCCCCTCACAAGCACACAAAACAACACCGATACCCCATATAAAATTGGAGGAATGATGTTTTAAATGCATTTTCTTCCTACAAACTTGTCTTCTGTGATTACAGCCTGCATGATTAAAGCTTCCCAGCTTCAATACCTTCTCAACGACGTCATTTACCAAACGGTACAACACAGCGAAAACCATGGGCGTGACGGCGCGGAAGTTAAAGGTTTTACGTTATTTATGCATTGCCATTGTTCCATTGTTGCATTGACATTTATGCATTGTTGTTCAATGCTTGCTCTTGCCGTGAATATATTCGCTGAGGATTTATTATTTTAGTTTGTGTACCAGGTGCCTTGCAGCCAGCACCAAATGTTATAAAAATAAATAAATCCCTAAGATGGCGATCAGAAAACCAACTCAATCCACTTTTCGTTGTAACCTTCGCGAACTTGTTTCCTAGGACTGATAAATGATCGTTTAAGCTTGCTTATGACATCAAGCTGGTAGAAATGACTGATGAACAGTAGTGATGAGTCTGACCATATTCAGTTAGACTTGGTGGACATAGAAGTGGGTTGATCAATGGGAGATATCTTTAAGATATGCTCAGCACCAGCCCCGCCAGCTCGCTGCAATATATAGGCCAGCGGGAAGATTCTTCTGGTCGAGAAAGCATTAAGACATTGGTTTGTGTTGGCACTTGGGTATTTATCCACATATTACTTATTTATGCCAGGGTATGGCTCAGTTCTCAGCGAAAAATGATTATTGCTATTACGTTTTGCGTAAATGATGCACCATGCCAAGAACAAACAAGACATCAATATGAAATCATTTTCCCATTCTGAAACCATACTAAGAGCCTAAAAAACAATAGGAGGCCCATAGGCGTAGGGAGGGGGGGGGGGGAACATGGCCCACTTTTCAAAGTGTGGGGGGGGCAACAACGGTAGCTGGCCCTCATACTTTTTATACATTTAAATTTAATAAAAGGCAGCATGCACACATTTGAATATGTGAGAAAAAAAGTTCCTGCAATCCATAACTAAATAAAAGTTGCACATATCACATGGTAGCACTTCATGCTTTAAGTCATACACACTTGGACATGAACTTACAACAACGCAACTAATTCCGGAGTTGATGTAATGCAACATATGTATGGATATTCACACCTTATATTATGTTATGAAAAGACTATAAAGCAGATGATGTCCCAGCTAGTACCAAAATACATTCATACTAGAGTTTCACTGTGGTTCTTTTACTGTTACCATATTTAACATTTGCCGCCCCGGTAGCTCAGTATGGTTAGAGCGCTGGCCTGCACTGGTCTCCCCTGTCTTGGAATAACAGGGTTCGAGTCGCTTCACGCGCTCGCATTTAGCCCCCGGCTGGGAGGGTCAGTTGGCAGCTGGCCCGGTAAGGCCGGGGACGAGTTACCGGGGCGGCCGTGTCGGTGCATTGACGGCACGTTAACTCTCGGTCAAAATTCTGCCGCTTAACTGGAATTCATGGATCGGGTGGTGGGGCCAGGGTTCACGCAACAAGCTCTGCTTAGCAATAGAACCCTGGTTCATAAAGCCACCCCAGCAAGCATTAGGGCTAAATTGATATTTAAAAAAAATAAATAATAATAATTAAAAAAAACTTCGATTTCATTAACATGAAGCAAATTTTACAGTAGAAAATTAAAGGCTGAAGGCAGTAAGGTGACACCATCAAGATAAGACGTGGAATTTGCAAGTTCCTTGCCTTGATATTACATAGCTATGTATTATATATGGCCTTACTCCTAGCTGCCATACACTTCAACATTTACATGTATTTTGATCATTGAAGCATAATATTACTGCCACGGTACATACATTGCGTGACTATAGTATGAAGAAGAAGGTAAAAATTTCCTCATTTCAATGGATTCTTACAGTGTGGCGCAGCACAAATATATAACCTTTTCAGTGAGATGCCTGGGTATTATCTGTGCTGGTATCCAACATAGCAAAATACTTATTTCCATCATTTATTATGGTAGCATAGATACAATAAAAAAGTCCACAACCTATTATATCAACTTCAAGTGCGAGAACGCCTGTCAGAATCTCAGAATCCCCGAGAGGATTAGGCGCTCGTGGTGCGACCTGACAAGGTCGCACGAGGAGTGATATGAAGAGTGATGATGTGACGAGTAACGAGCGATGCTTGTCATGTGACCTGAGAAGGCACATGACGAGCATGGCAACTGACCCGAGTGCATGTTCAGCTTGGTAACTGCGTAGTGGTATTGACGGCAACGTTAAACATTTAATACAAATTACGTCGTTGAACAGAAATGGTTCGGTAAGATGGTGGTGCCATGGTATATGTAACAATCTCTGCTTAGCATGTACACTGATCCCAGAATCTATTCAATGAAGGCGTTTTGATTAATAATACTAAAACACCGAATTATAACGGATATTGCTATCATGGCTTTTCATCGTCCAGTGATGTGTACGTCCAGGCTGAGATTTAACAACCCCGAAGATAATAAAATGAATTTAGGCCAATTGTAGGGTGTATATTTCTTAACAGTACTTGTGATGCAAGCAGTTAAATCGGCATAGGAAAGTCGATTGTGTGCGATGTACTCTATAGACGTCATTGTTAAGCTATACAATCATTGGGGCATGCGCAGTGGCGTACCGAAGGGAGGGGGACATTGGAGCAGTCCTCCTCCCCATGAGAAGTTGTGTGCCCCCAATAATCGAGCCTGAGTTCGGAAAAAATAACGCCAGGCTCCCTAAAATCCTGCTGGTTTCCCCAAAAATCGCACTGGGGCCAAAACAAATCACCTTGGGGCCCAAAAAAGTCGCGCAGGGGTCACTGAAAATGACTGGGCATCCCAAAATCCCACCAAGGCCCCTGAAAATCACATTGGGGCCTCACAAATCGTTCCGGGGACATAAAAAGGACGCTGATGGCTCCAAATGTGAGACCGGGCCCTTGAAAATAACGCTGGGCCTCCAAAAAGTCGCGCCGGGACCCCGATAAGTCGCGCCAGGGCCCCATGAAATCACACTAAGGCCTTAAAAAGTCGAACCGGGCCCCTGGAAATCACGCTGGGAGCAAAACGTTTCTCCGGTGCCCCCGAAAATGACGCTGAGCCCGAAAAAGACTGGCAGGGCCCTTAAAATCACGCTGGGTCCCAAAAGGTCGGGCCGGGGCCCCTCATAATCACGCTGGGGGCACAAAAAGTTGGACCGGGTCCCCTGAAAACCACGCTGGGAGCACAAAAAGTCGTGCCGTGGTTCTTGAAATCACGATGGGGTCGCAGAAAGACGGGCTGGGCCGCTGAAAAAAATCACGCTGGGGGCCTCAAAAGTTCGCGCATGGGCCCAGAAAATCACGCTGGGGGCCGAACAAACTCGTGCCGGTGTTCTTGAAAATCACAAAAGGGACTCAAAATGTTGGGCCGGAGCTACTGAAAATCACGCTGAGCCTGAAGGTACCAAAAAGTCGCGCCCGGGACCCTGGAAATCACGCTCGGGGCTCGAGAGGTCGCACCGGGGCCCCAAAAGTCTCATCGGGAGCACCCAATAAATGAAGCCGAGGCAACGAAAAAACAAAACAATCTGGACGTGGAAAATCACTCTGGGCTCCCAGCAATCGATCCAAAAGAAACCAGAACGTGTTGGGCTTCCAAAGACGTATCGAGGCCACTAAAATTCGCGATAGGCTTCCCAACAAATGAGGACAGGGTAAAAAAATCGCACTTATACCCAAAAACGTCGCGCCGCTGCCCTTGGAAATCAATTCCTTTCCAAAAATCATTCATACCCGGAATGTTACTCTACGGCCACAAACATTGCGTCAAAGACCCCCCAAAACGTGTCTGGCCCCGGAAAAGAAGCGCCTTGTAGCACCGAAAAAAAATGCACCGCGAGGACGAAGAATCGTACCGGGGCCCAAAAATAAATGCAAGTCGACCCCAAGAAAATCACAAAGGGGCTCCATCGGGTCGACCCGAGCACCGAAAAATTCAGAACGAGCCCCGAAAGAAAGTTCTCCTAAGGGCCATTTTACTCTGAATGGTGCCATCGGCTGACTAAAAACTTATTGTTAGATAATATACTCATCATAAAAAAGAACAAAAAACTCATTGAGCAGCCGCAGTGGCACACCAGAGGCAAGTCCCCCCTCCCCTCCTCCATCCTGAAGACGTGGGCTACCAGGAACCCAAGAATCGCCTCGGGGTCCACAAAAAAATGTTTCTGGGGCCCATAAATTCGCATCGGGGCCCCCAGAATTGGGGTTATAAATACATACAACGGGCACCAAAAAACTTGCACCGAACCAGAAAATTTGCGCCCGGGAACGCCAAATTCGCGCTGGGGCCTAGATAAGTACAACGCACTCCGTGGACTAGCGCCAAGTCTCTCAAATATCGCGCTTTGGATCCAAAATTCCTGTCAGTAATCCGATAAATCCTGGTCGGGGCATCAAAAATTATCTTCGGGGCTCCCAAAAATTTGCGTCGGTAGTCCCAACTAAGCACAGCGTGACCCCAAAATCGCATCGAAACCAGACAAGGATCAAGCCGGAGCCCTTCAAAATAAAGAGAGATTCCGAAAAATAAATGTCCGCGCCAGGAAAATTTTTGTAACCGGGGCCCGAAAAATCAGGCCGTGGCTCGGACTTTACATAATTCAGGAGAAGTCACCAAAAATTGCGTCTGGCCCAGAAAACTGGCGTCGGATCCCCCTCCCCGGAACCACGCGCCTGGGCCCGAAAAGTCGCGACGGGACCTCGAGGAACTATACCGGAGCCCCCAACATCTTGCTGGGGTCCCACCAATGCGAACGAGGAACCCCAAATAAATACAGGGGATCCTAAAAGCACAACTGGAGGACGAAATTACACCTGGCCCTCCAAAGTGTACCGACTCTGGCAAAAAGTGGCAGGGCCTTAAAACATGTGTTGCAGCTCTAAATACACACCGGGAGCTTTAAAAAACGCAATGGGGCCCTCAAAGAACACCGGGGCCTTGAGACCGCATGGGGCCTCAAAAACAGTCTGGGGCCCTCAAAATCGATACGGTCGTAGAAAAGGAACAAAAAGACCGAACACTAAATAAACAATTCGGGGTTTGCGAAAACGAGCCGGCACCTAACAAAAAATATCGTCGGTGCACAAAAACGTAACAGAACTCTAAATAAAAAGAGCCGGGGTCGCAAAAATGTGCTGAGGCTCTAACAAAAATTGGCTGGAGCCCTAAAACACATCCGGAGACAAAGAAAAACGGAAAGGTTAAAAAAAAGAACACCTAACTAGAGTCTCAATTCGGTAGCCAATCTGGGAGCGTATTTAACCAAAGAGATGAGGTGCATCAAAGCTCAGCGGTTATTCGGATTTCTTAGCCACCAGAAAACGTGGGAAGAAGAGAACTAATCATCGAATTGAATTCAGGATGGGCTCTTGTGGCTCTTAAGCCTGAACACGTTATGACCTTATGAGGTGCGGTTTGTTGTCACCTGTCAGCTATTTTGCACTGAATTGTTGGTCCCCAAATATGCGCTTACATTCCGTTTTAGCCGGGTGCTAAATGATGTAGTTGTGGAATTTCTTTTCAAGTGGCGGATATTCTAAGGTGCACGATGTGTACTACAGATGATTAAGGTAACTGATGACTTACGTGTTGGAGGGCCCTGAGGACGAACACCATACAATTATGTCAGCCTGCCAATCTTGGTCTGCTACACACCGGATCAAATAATTTTCAACCAGCGATCACCCATCTTTCTTGTTTCTCATCCTTTCCAGTTTCAATCATGAGACTTCTTTTGCCATGGGCCAGCAAGTAAGCTACGTTCTTGCTTATTGTTTCTCCTCGCAAACATCGGTGAACATTTACAACTGGGGACATCTTAGAGACGTATGGTACCATATCATGGAAACATACCACATACACATTAGTGGGGCTGTAATGAGCTTGCATCCTCCCACACGCACATAGCGGAAATTGAAGAAATTTTGTTTGAACAGTAATAGGTACTAGTGGTTTCCCTTGCACCAGGAAGATGAACATATTATTACAAAATAATACATGAGACGTTGGTTGGTTGGGTATTGGTCTTACGACACGTCGACCGTTGAGTCATGTAGCCAATCTCTCACGCCGTTTGGTCGCGGGCGAAGAGTAGCGACAGGTGAGAATCGAACCCACAACCTTTCGATTGTGAGACGAACATCTTACCCCTAGACCACTCGTCCCCCTACATCAGCCGTAAAGAGAGTTCCAAGTTCAGAGAGAAATGTGAAATTGCAAAAGTATTTATACTGCGATGATAGTTATTTTTCAGTACCACATGTTGCTGCTATCCATAGGCGCGTCCAGGGGGTCTGCCCCGCCCCTTTAGCGGTGAATGTTGTGTTCACTTTTCAAATTATCGGGTTCTCTACCCAAAAGTGCTCAGCCATGGTACTTTGCGAAATCCATGGGTGCGCCCCTGCTGTTGACCCTGGCCCACCCACTTTTTTCAGACATTCCTACGCCTATGGGAGGCCCTAACTCAATGAAGGCCCCTTTCGGCCCCTTGAAGCAGGAAGCCCCTTTCAACATTGCCCCCCCCCCCGGAAATATTTCGTGGCGACGCCACTGCAAAGATGCACATAGCAGTACAGCACATTTCTAGTTCCTTGTAGTGTACAAAACTACTACTCAAACTCGAAACTGAGGGGATGCTACCTGTATTGCACATATCGTAATTTCCATGATTCAATTGATTTGGGCCCACAAAAGATACCAATAGAGGAAAATATATTCTCCCCAGATGCGAATATCATTCCCTTTAGGTGTGTTCCCTTCCAAGTATCTAAACTTTGGTACACTGCATATAGTTGTGTGGGCGACAACACCTCTCATACTGGCATTATGCAGAATACACTTAAAACCGGGTCACTCAAGTCATTTAAATTTATACGGGGTGTTCAGTATGACAAATCTGATTGTGGAATGGCAAAGGCTGGCAGAATGATGTGAAAGCAAGCAGATAATGAACCACGTGACCCACTTTTAAGCCGACATATGAGCCGTACACATCCTTCCACGAAAAACATGGAGAAGGAGACAACGGAGCAGAGGCCTATATACAAGTGGAACGGAGCACACCCAAACAAGCTAAAATGCTAGTCTTCCACCATGTCCCATCGGCATCCCGACGATACGCCAACAAGGTCAGCTGCTGTGCCCACTGGGTGACCACTCAGCCTCACGGAGGTGACATGACCCCTCTCAGTGCCACGGAGAGAAGACTGAAGTACTGGGACACCGGCATAGCGTCAACCTGGCCGCATTGCATTGCACCCTGTTAATTTGACCATTGAATGGCGCTGTTTGGCAAAACTGGGCATACGAAGGGAAAACCACGACTTGTGTCTAGAGCCAAGACACCCTGGGTCAGTAATAATGCCTCAGGTTAGTGGGAACACTTCATGTCTGTGGGAGCACCACAGGTCAGTGATGATATCTCAGGTCACTTGGGGAAACCTCAGATCAATCACGACATCCCAAGTAATTGGAGACACCCCAGGTCACTGGGGACACCCCAGGTCACTTGGGACACCCCAGGTCATTGGAGACACCCAAGGCCACTGGGGACACCCCAGATTATTGGGAACACACAGGTTACTGGGGACACCCCAGGTCACTTGGGACACCCCAGGTCATTGGAGACACCCAAGGCCACTGGGAACACACAGGTCACTGGGGACACCCCAGGTCACTTGGGACACCCCAGGTCATTGGAGACACCCAAGGCCACTGGGGACACCCCAGGCCATTGGAGATACCCCAGGTTATTGGCGACACCCCAGGTCATTGGGAACAACCCAGGTCATTAGGAGATATTCCAGGCCATTGGTGACACACCAGATCATTGGCGACACACCAGGTCAGTGGCGACACACCAGGTCAGTGGCGACACACCAGGTCAGTGGCGACACAGCAGGTTAGCGGTGGCACCGACCTGTGTATCCCGGGAGGCCGGGCGGTGGCCGAGACTAAGTCGCGGCGAGTTGATGGTGGTCCGCCGCCGCAGGCCGGGACTGGAGCCAGACGCCTGTCGGCTCAGTGTGTCCTCAGGGAACGACTCGATCGCGCTGCAAACGCACATACACATACACCACATGGACACAGTCTGAGCATGAACGGCGCACACCGCCACAGACATGACAGCACACACCATGTCATGTAACTGTGTCACGTCACGTCACGCCACAACACTGCGTCACGTCACGACACCGCACCGTATGCCGTGACACTGTGCCACGCCATGCCACGGCACGGCACTGTGCCACGCCACGGCATGCCACTGTGCCACGCCACGGCACGGCACTGTGCCACGCCACGGCACGGCACTGTGCCACGCCACGGCATGACACTGTGCTACGCCACGGCACGGCACTGTGCCACGCCACGGCACGGCACTGTCACAATACGACAACAGAAGAAGGACCTTGGGTGCTATTACGACGCCTCCGGCTGCTAGGACCAGTCGACTGCAGTTGTAAACTACTCACTTTGGGCAGTAAATCAGTCACCTTAAAGTAGTAAATATGGCTTCAGACGGGTGCAATATACAATCGTGGATGCACCGAGTGGCCATATATCTTCAGCTATATTCGTCGCTGCATATGCAGCTAGTTAGTTATTCGGGTTTTAGGGCGCCTCGACTAGAGGTCATTTTGCGCCCATTCGCTGCATATGCATCGACTGAGTGACTATTCAGTTACGAGTGCTCGTATTCGCCCTCGGTTGAACTACAGTGAGTTCTTACCACCGCGGGCCTTCGAAACACGGTCCTGATGGCTTGACATGGCAGTGCAGGAGACGCTGACATTTAGCGAACACTTTGGGACCGTACGCGCGAGCGACGTACTAATTTCCTAACTAAATACTTCGTCGATAATTTCCCCATCTGGAACACCACGTCAGTCGTTGCTATTAATGACATTTGCAAAGTTCTTCGTTTTGTGTGCAGCTGCGGTTACTCCGCGCTTTCTAATACCACCACGCACACTACTAAAAATCGGTGGTCGTCATCGCTACCTCAGGCTATCAGCTTCATATTATATTTCCAATCCACCATCTTGCAGTTTTTCACAAAGCATTATTTTTCCCAAGCGGTCACATCTATTTCGACGTTGGAACTGCGACAACGTCGCCAGCTGTATTACACCTTAGGGGCTTTGAAAACAAGGATCCGGGGGGCGGAGGAAGCTGCCTTCCATAGCCCTTTTCCATAGACCAGATGATGCCCAGGTAGACCTAGATTCCGACCGCCGTTGGAGTGGCGGCTAGTCTGGCGCTTACGAGAAGCACCAGGTTGTGTGCTGTGATTTTTGAATGTCAGGCAGTGCTTATTTAATCGGTTCCACGAGACGCCCCACGTCACTGGGGCCCTGGTGGGGGATGTCTGTGTGTCATCGAAGGGAGGACGCCAGATGTCTGTGGATCTATACGGAGCAGGCGGCACCTTCACGCGGTGTGGATCTATACGGAGCAGGCGGCACCTTCACGCGGGCCGCAGACAGCGATTCACCATCCGACCGCGGTCCAGCGCCGCCCACCTTGCATAATGCCTTGATGCATGGCCGTAGGAACAGGGGGACCAAAGGCCCCCCCCCCCCCACACACACACTTTTCTCAGATCTTAGCCATTACACCTATGGCGTTGACTGGAAAGTATTGGACTCAAATCACATTTTGCGTGCAGTGTGTACACATAATGCTATCGGTTGGAGGGCATGGGAATGGGCGAGTCGGTGCTATTGCTCTATACAAGCATAACGGGATCGGTTGAAGGACATTGGAGTGAACGAGGCGGTGTCATCGCTCAATATAAGAATAATGAGATCGGTTGAAGGGCGTGGAAATGGGCGAGGCGGTGCCATCGCTCTACACAAGTAAGGGAGACCGGGTCTAGTTGATAACCAAGCCTAAACTTTCTGGTATCATCCCCGATAATTTTGTTCGTGACATCCTCCGGGGCTTCCAACAGAGAGCAAAACATCGTGCAACTACCGGTTATCAACTTACCCAGCTATAGGGGTAAGTTGTTACCGACGATGGGGTAAATTGATAAAATGAAAGTTAAACACAATATGTTATCTATAGGTGACATTAGTTCACGCCATCTGAAAGTTCCATATTTCACCTTTACAGTCATAATACTGGTTTGAGTCCTGGCTGACCATAGTTCATGGTTTATGCCATTCATGGAATGCGCAAACGTTGATTCCGTACCTGCACCTTTTCCTTCGTTGTCTTTTTTTAAAGATTATATTGACACAGTTCTAGCAAACACCTTAAGGAAAATAGGCAATTCTATGGTTATTTTATGTCCTTACCAGTCCACAAAATGTTGATACAAACTGATTAAGTTGATGCAGGCTGTATCAATTTACTATGCAGGTTTTCTGGTGCAGGCTGCAACATGATATACAACATCGCGAGTACATTGTAGCGCAAACGATAAAACTAATTCGCCGTTGCAAAGCTAAAAGAACATGGTAATGATAGCAGACACCTAACAAGTTCTCAAGTGGGCGTCGAATTAGAAATTAAGGGGGAAGCACAAACAATGAAAATTTCATTTCGCTCCCCCCCCCCCCGAAAAAAGTGCCACATCGTCACCATTCCGCAGCTGCGGTTCGAAAGGACTTGCGCTTATTTTTGCCTCGAGAAGAGGGTGCCAGTAGCAGCATGTGTGGCAGCCACGGCAACTGGCTTCATGCTTGCTGTTGATCGCATGGGAATGGGCGAGGCGGTGGCATCCCTCTATATAAGTATAATGGGATCGGTTGGAGGGCATGGGAATGGGCGAGGTGGAGCCATCGATCTATAAAAGTAAAATGGGATTGGTTGGAGGGCATGGGAATGGGCGAAGCGGTGCCATTACATTATATAAGTATAATGTGTTAGGTTAAAGGGCATGAGAACGGGCGAGGCGGCGTCATCGCTCTACAAACCGCCGCTCGGGACCACGTTGCCATGGTAGACGTCCTAAATGATCTGTCTTGTCCATCACGCAGACTGCCGACGTCTTGTGCGACTGAACAGGCTCGATGTGGCACTGGTCTTTCGCCTGAGCCGTGACACAAAGAGTGATCCAATAACATGTGCTGTACACAGTGTTCTCGTTATTTGGGCTTTAGGGCGCTATTTCGTTTGAGTTAGGTGTCCGAAGTAAGAAAAAAACCCAGGGATGGGGAAATTGTAAAATGCTGGTAATTGTATGCACATTTTGGGACGCATGAAATGTTGAAACGAAATTGCAGCTCCTGAATTTGGTTGAAAACGTAACTATTTTTATGTGTGAATAATGGAAAAAGCATAGGCAAACAATTTTTGGATGCACTATACACAGCTAAAATATACTGCATGCATCCTGCATGATCATATCCTCTAACATGCATTAAGGAGGTTGCCCAATTAAGTGCATACATTATGCACAGAAAACGGTTGCCCGACACAGCGTGGCGTGGTTGAGTAATTCCCGACCATGTCTGGAAGTTCACCAGAAACAAACATTTTTAAGGCAATCTTGAACAATCGCTTAGTGTTAGCCCCCCCCCCAGAAAGTGCAAACACAGTGTATCCATGGCCTGGCATACACAAAGCTATTCAATGACAGAAGTGCCTTAACCCGCGCACGTCCGGGGGGGGCAGATATCTGCCCCCCCCCTGCGGTTTTTCCTACTTTGCCGCTATACTAATCGGGTTAGCAAAGCCAAACCTCGCATGGCTGCTCATTGGTCTTTTCCGCATATCCTCAGAAATTTTTGACCCTGGGTCATCTCAAGTCAGGTCACCAGGTCAGGCGAAGTGACCTAACGTCCCTCCGAGTTCTAGGTGGCATCACTCCCACAATAATTGGGCGATTGATTTCAAACTTATATCACGTCATGATCTTATCAGGGTCTATAATATGTATATCACGGTTTTTTTCGTAGCGTTGACCTGAGGTCAGGTCGTGGCCATGGCTTACCCATTATAGGCCTATGGAAAAATATACAAATGTTTCCTGGTTACATATTTGCTCTCGGAATGACCTCCAACCGTTATGGCGTGTAGTTGGAAGCTATTCGCAATGCTATCGCTGACATTTTTGCTCAGTGGCCCCACCAAGGTCAGCTGAGGTCACCTGAAATCACTAGCACATTTCTGCGCACTATATCGCAATGCATTGAGCTAGAAGGCTGAAATTACAGTCATTGTGCTTGTATCGCCAAGACGTGTCGATTGATATATTACATGACCTCCCTACTCTACCCCATGACCTTGACCTGAGGTCATTGTTTCGGTGATCCATCTGTTGACCTGACCTTAAATTACACAGCGTATGTCGATAGCACATTTCAAGGGCTGTCGAATAGCATTTGCAGTTTGTTTCTATCTGTTACAGGTCCTGAGATATGTGCCAATATCTGAGGGTCCCACCCGATCTGGTCGAATTTGACATGATGACCCAGTGACCTAAATATTGACCTGAGCGAGAAAATGACCGAAATACTTTCGATAGAGCTTGTCACCAGCTATCCAAAGCCGTTTTCCGTTTGTCGCTACCTAGCATAGTTCTCGAGATCTTAGGGGGGGGCAGACATCTGCCCCCCCCCCCGGACATGCGAAGTTGGCGCGGACCGCCGGACGTGCGAGTGTTAATATGGCTTCTGCCAGCAAGCCAAACGTGGTGGTCGCAGACACATAGTACCAACGAATATTATACTTCACCTCTTGGTTATGCCAAGAGAGGTTCAATCAGGTCGGTTGTCGCTCTTGTAATAAAAAGGAATTCTGTCACATGTGAATTAATATGCAGATTACCGAGTGGTACACACGGTCTGAATGTGTACCGAGTGGTACACACGGTCTGAATGTGTACCGAGTGGTACACATTCTGTGTGTGTACCGAGTGGTACACACGGTCTGTGTAGATTAGGCAGATTACCGAGTGGTACACACGGTCTGAATGTGTACCGAGTGGTACACATTCTGTGTGTGTACCGAGTGGTACACACGGTCTGTGTAGATTAGGCAGATTACCGAGTGGTACACACGGTCTGTGTAGATTAGGCAGATTACCGAGTGGTACACAGATTACCGAGTGGTACACACGGTCTGTGTAGATTAGGCAGATTACCGAGCGGTACACACGGTCTGTGTAGATTAGGCAGATTACCGAGTGGTACACACGGTCTGAATCGTGCCATTTATGTTGCATGCTTTATGTTGCTTTTGTTGCAGGTGCTATGCTCTCTTTGTCGTGGTCTATATTTCCCGTGGTATGCTTTGTGGGATCTTTGCTGCACCTTCTATGCTGTTTTTTTTTTGCAAATGCCTCTTTGCTATTGTTATGTGTTTTTTAACACTCTCCCCCTCCTTCATAGAAACCCTACCTACTCGGCTGCTGTCCATACTACCAGGTATAATATGTTCTAAATTTACCATTCTGCTTTCAAGATTTGCCCTACCCAGCCTGGTGCCTGCATTCCTCCAATACGCCACCACAAAGCCATCCAACAACCGTCCTTGATCAAGAACATAAAAATGACCGGAACAGCACCTGTTATGCATTGGTGTGCTGCATGACATTAGTGGCAGCTCCATCAACCTCATCTTGCGGAGAACGACAGCAATTTAGCTCGTTCCTTCAATTGAACGTTATCGATATCATCTTAAATTGGAGAAGTATCTTACATAAATTTATTCTGCCATGATTCGTTCTGGTGATGTTACCTAATAAACATGTGAATGTTGCATGTTTGATCTTCAAGTGTTGCCTGCGAAAGCTAACCGGAAATGACGTGAGAAAAATGCATTAGAACGTGGCCAATAAGGGTCTTGGCGCAAGCAAGAAAAGCTTGACAATCATGGTTAGAATGCCAATCTCCATCGGCTATACACGTTTCTGAAAAGTTGTACCAGGCACTGTATAATCGAGAGAATGTCATGAGTTGCATTTGTGTCCTACCAGGAACACTTGAAAAAAGCATGTATGAGGCTGTCAAGACATGAGAACAGTCTTCATATCTGTGCTTGCAAAACGGCCACTTTGGACGGCATGGTCGCAATTCCTTCCTGGATCCTCAGGGCAATTGTGCTATCCACAGGTAGAGCCAAAAAACGAGTTCAGTGGGTCGGTCGGGATGGATCAAAGGGGTAAAAGGGCGTGACCAACCATCCCCATGTCCTTGTCGTGACCTTTTGAACCGATTTCGGCAACTCTTTGGGATTCATGCGGCGTTTTTGTCATACTTTGTCTGCTTTCCCCGATTTTCGTTTAAAAAAAAATGCAGACTTCCTCCAGGCGATTTTTGACTCCTGTTAGTTACCGCAGCTTTAAAAGACGACTGCAGTTTCATCTAACTGCTCGATTGCAGCTCAATAATTGTGAATTTTGGCACCCATAGCAGGTGCAGTCCCTTTGGAAAAATGATGGATCTGCTCTCGGGACCACTGTTGATCCCAGGTTAGTTCAACAAGGTTAGGGCTTTTCTTTACATGCAAAACATAGCGTTCGTGCTATAACAGAAAATTCCACGAATCTTCTGGAACCATCCGGGCACCATGGCACCCGCAACATGTACGCATCGCTACACTAATGCCGCGAGGGACAATGCAGCAATTATTTGGAAACGTGGGATTCAGGCTGTCAACGTATACACGACATAATATGCAATGCATTTCCATTTTCTACACCGACACTCTAACACCTTAGTGTCATTTCGGTCGTGATCCAACCACCTCACTCAGTGGAGTAGCCAAAGAAGGGAAATGCAAGGGAGAATGTATTCCCACTTAAAAAAGCAATGGCCTGAGCTGAGATGACTCGGCCATTCGCCATTGCAGCGGCGTAGGATGAAAGTGTGTCAAGGTGCAGGGGTGTCTGCTCATGGGAAGTAGTTGGGGGAAGCATTGAATTGGTACAGGAGGCAAAACCAACCATAAGGTCCGGCTGTCGGATGCCGTGATAAGTTATGAAGATATTGGGGAGCCCCATCAGATAGAAATTGACACCTGCAGGGGCACGACACACATGGGACATTTACCTTTCTGTCTCCCACCAAAATAGAATGAGATTGTACATTACCCTCATGCGCTTTCCAAAGATACAATGTCAAAATCCTCCTCCTCTCCCCAAAAGTGATAATGGTGGATGGCCAGGAAAAGCGGCCCTTCAGGAAGGCTCGAGCGCCTCCCACACACACTCAGCGGATTTATATTCAGCGAAAGGCGAACTTTCAGACGAAAGGCTATGCTCAGGATGTTCGAGTGTCCCCCCCCCCCCACACACACCCCACACCCCACCCCACCCACCCAACGAATTGTTTGTCCGCCGAAGGCGCCCCTACAGGTTAGGAAATGTGGTCCGCCCACGAACATTCCTGGATCCGCCCCTGTTACGGGACCCGACTACTCTCCATTTCAGACAGGCACGGCAATAAGAACACTGGATGGAAGGTCACTCAAAATGATATGCCGTAAAGCCGGCAATACAACTGGTAACAATACCCACACATTGACGACATGGAATAACAAAGTGCTTACCAGCGTATCGTGCCGCCAGTTAAATTATCCATGGTCTTAAAATGGCTATGGTTGGGTTGCATCTCAGTCCCGCCTACTAAATTAGAAGGGCTTACGGGTCACATCCTGTATATACTGGACTTGAATCCTTCGATTGAAAAGGTTGATGAACGCCGAATGAGAGCTTCCAAGTCATGCAAAACTAACAAATCAGTACATAATAATTCGATATGCCCGGCCAGGTCAGATTTGCCTCCGGTAGACAGCGAAATTGCATACACCACCTTGATTCAGTTAGGTGTTGATGTGTTCCGCGAGCCACCGGCGATTAAGGTACTTTTAACAGCATTGAAGTCCGATCTACCTAGTAGCATCTTTAATCTTTAATCGTCCGATCTTTAACCTAGTAGCATTTTATGAAAGTGTTGCTCTGAGCTCATGCTTAGGTAGTTAGGCACCGACTAAGCTTTCCAAATTAAAGGAATTTGAAAATTTGTGAGAATTAGTTTTTACTTGGCCGTACCAAACGACTCAAAACCAACTTTTCAGATCTGCACACTACATGCAATTTGGTAAAAAAATATAGAAGCTCCTAGGGCATATTTGTTTGTTTTTTAAAGTGTTTTTTTTTCTTGATGTCTTGATGTAATTTTAAAGAATTTTACATTCATATTTTTGGGAAATGAAAACTTTTTTACCTACGCACTTCAAGTTGTCCATATATCTCAATAAGCAGTCATTTCACCAAGAAAGGGTATTATTGTGCTTTAACACGCGCCCTGGAGGGCCTCTGCAAATTACGCGCACTGGAGGGGGGAGGGTGGCGGATTCCGCCCCCCCTAAGATCTCGGCTCCTATTAAAGCTGGAGGAACGAAATTCGCAGGGTGGATGGGTACGGTAGTGAACTGTATTGTGTGCAAATTTCATGACCTTAGGTCAATATATTCAATGTCAAATGAGGTCACATTTGTCAAAATTTTCTTGTTTTGCGTGGCCTGGCTTGTCAATGTTATGGATCGCTATGATTGTGTTTAAATGCTCCAAAATTGGCATCAATGATGTTTTGGACATTACTAATGATGCAATACAGATGCTGGACCCGACATTTGTCCTCAGGTCACCTATATAGCAGCATGTTATCAGGTCAGTTACCTGTTCCAATTACCGGAACCGGGCCGCCCGGCCGACTGCTCCGTCGGGCAGCTCGGCGCAATCGGCTTCGCGAAGAAAGGAGTGAAGTACATGAATAAAGTATGGAAACGCAATAACAAACAGTACAAATGACAAACAGTAGTGCATTTATGACAACATTCCAGTTCATCAAGTTTGGTTCCATTAACCTGGCATGAACTTGACCTGACTTGACCTCGGTGATCTAACATGACTTTAAAACTATATAGCATATCAATATACATCAAACAAGTTGCTAGTGTTGCCAAGAACACTTCCCTTCTGCGAATATACGGGAAGCGCATCAGCGCCGATTTTTGTGGTCTGGCGCCAGGATTTTGTTTTTACTTGAACGGCCACTGACTTCAATTTTGTTCGGCCGATTTCCATTTTTCTTGCTTTAAACGACGCACCGGTCATTTCTAAGCAGGTACGCAGAAAATCGCGTATATCGAGCGGTAAAATCTTTAAGTACGAAAAACCGGAGTGGTGGGCGGATTTCGCCCTCCCCTCCAGTGCGCGTGTTAAGGTGGTAACAAAATAGTTTCTACACACATTTGCCTCCATAAAGCAAACAAATGGGTTAGGTTTGGTTAGGCCAGGTTAGTTTAGGTTTTTTAGTAATAATTTTTTTTCGGACAATTTTCAACAAAAATATGTATATAAATTTTAGAACTTATTTTTTCTTCAAAAGCAGCTGATGTTAGATTAGGTCAGGATGGGCATGCTTTTTTTACTTCAAAGGTTTTCAGAAAATAAATTGCCTACAATTTTTCTGTTTTTATATCTTTTTGTTTTCCAAAGTGAGATTAGTCTAGGTTAAGTTATGCTATGTTGCAATTATATTTAATTTCTTAAACATTTCTTTTCATGCTATGCTAGCTCAAAGCCCCCTTTTGGTGTTATTTTGCTCACAACCTGACAAGCAAGCAGTTTCACACAAAATGAGTGGTCCCATCATCTTAGTCACATTCATAACCATTGCATTGGAATGATAAATTCCAAGAATTCATAAAACACCCTGAAGCACGAAGTTACTGAAAAGAACATCAAAATCAATCAAATAACATTTCAAACAACCAGACACAGGGGACGAGTGGTCTAGGGGTAAGATGCTTGTCTCACAATCGAAAGGTTGTGGGTTCGAGTCTCACCTGTCGCTACTCTTTGCCCGCGACCAATCGGCGTGAGAGATTGGCGACGCTAAATGACTCAACGGTCGACGTGCCGTAAAACCAATAACCAACCAACCCACAACCAGACAAAAAGAATATTTTGTGACAGTGCAGATGTAAGCTATACCTCCTCACTTCAACAAAATATGGTAAGTATACAGAAAAGGTGTTTTGTGTGGCAGCATATATTGAAGAATAATGTTATATTACAATACAAGCATAACCTAACCTAACCTGACCTAACCTAACATAATCCACTGATGCTAGATCACCTAAGCCTACTGATATTGGATCACCCAATCCTACTGATGTTGGATCACCTAATATCACTACATCACTAGATGATGATGTATCATCTGCAGCATCAGTGCTAGATGACATTATTTCAAATAAATAAAATCTTGCATATATGCTATTTCCCAAAGAAATGGCACCTAAAGCAGTTCCTGGTTAAGCTTCAACAAGTCCAGTCCATGCTTTCTTGTTTCTCATTTGCTCTCAGGGGCTTCTATATGAATACAAAAAAAGTTTTTGCTTGGCAAGAAAAACTGATTGTATTTTCCCTAAATACCTCTATTTGGATTGCCATGCTTGTGTAGAATGGAATAAAGTAGTCATGCCTATATTATGAAAAATGTGGACATTCCATACAATATAATTTGTGTGTGTGTGCGAAGAAGTAGTCACGTAAAGACCCGTTTGACGTAAAATACCTTGCTTAATGTTTGCTTCAGTTTACCAAAGTACATGTACAACTTAACATGACAATATGAATTGTAGTTTTTCAAACAATTGTGATCAGAAACTTTTTATCTTAGCCAACATTATTCCCGGATCTGCCACTGGATCTATGGAATGTATGTGCTGTCTATATATACATACATACATACATACATACATACATATATACATACATACATACATACATATATATATATATATATATATATATATATATATATATATATATATATATATATATATATATATATGTATATATCTGTTATCTATAACAGCTTCACAAATATCAACCATCATCAAGAATAAGAAATCTCACTGATAAATCCTTGAAATATCGATTTCTTATCTATCATATAAGGAGAAATTGCATGTAATCAAGAAGGGACCAAGGGGGCCAGCGCTCTTTTTGGAAGCCCAGGCAAGGGCGGATGCAGAGGAATCTGGAGGCATGTATCCCTCATGGAAGGTGGTGCACCTACAGCCGGGAAAAGGCTCCCCTTCGGGAAGGCTCATGTGCATCCTTACCTCAAAATTCTCAGCCAGAGGCACCCTCTGAGAGAGACAGCTGTGAATTTTCGGAACAAAAGAAATATAGTTGGGAAATCCGAGGACATTTTATTCTGGGGAGGGGGTGGTGGGTGTACAGCCGTGATTTTTCTGCCTCACATCATTTGGGTGCCTCGGACCGCCCCTGATTATTTGCATGTACACTGCATTATTTCATTTCACCTATACCTGGACATTACCTGTTTATATCATCACATGATAATAGCAATCGCGGTGCTATTTCATGTAGCTAACCACAGCGCGTGGCACTGAATTCATACCTAGTTATATGTTGAACTATACAACAACAAAGAAACTGGTGCAAAAGAGCTTGGGTGTGATATCCTGCCAAGACCTAGAACCTCGACATGCCAACGGCTTAATGCCTGCTGGCATCCCTCCGACCAACTGAGGGATCAGGAATGGGTGGAGTCTTCCTGATGTGGTTATATGTATCCAACTTTTAGAGGTAACAAAGCCAAGTTGACTAACAGATTATGTCTGGTCTTGAACAAGGAAGGAAGAGCCTTGGGTTCCTTTATGACGCCTGTAGTTGCGTATTCCATGTACCGTCGCAACATTGTCACGCCGAATGGACGTGGAGAAGCCTTGGTGGCACTGGGCATTGAATAATCTTACAGCAACGCGTACAGTAATGTGTCTGAAGTAGAGTAGTACAGTTATCATTAAATTGCTACAGAAAATAAACCACGAGATGAGACAGCCTTGCAAGTCCTGGGCTGGAAACGTGGCCTTGCTCTGGATATTTACCATTGGACTCCTCCCTCCCACTCCGGTGCCTGCATGTCCACCAGTAGCCGCCGAGTTCCATCGACTCACCTCCACGTGACGATTAGCGTCAGCTTCAGAGAGCCGGTCGAGTTGAGGTAGATGACCATTTGTTGGGTGTGAGCGCTCAGCAAGTCCCCGATCTCGCACACCTTAGTGCCCAGCACGTGTTTACCCAGTGTTTTCACCTCCGACGCCTGTGCAGCACAGACAGGACTGGTTCGATATGCATCTCATTAAGTCACAAACTCCGCAGGTGACGTCGCAAGTACAACTAACAGCTGTCGGAGAGGACAGCTAGCTATCTGTGGATGCATTTGCCGGCTGGCGTCGGACACGGTACCGGTGACAGGATCGGCAGACACCCGTTATGCGACACGAGCTGCTGCACACAGCGGCAGCGTCACCTAGCAACAGTGCGTGCGCCGCCACCACTGCCACCGCCAGTCATCGAACCGGCCGACACCCGCCCTCACCTTGATTACCAGCTGGTCAGACAGCGTGGGTCGCAGGATGCGGCGGGGTCGGCTCCAGCGTTGCACGTGATCCTTGCCGACGGCGCCGCGCGCCCGCCATTCCTGACTGCCCAGACGCACCACGATCTCGTACACATCACCAGCGCACAGGCGTGCGAATCCCTGGATACCTGCGGCAGCACAGCACTGTCAGACATCGGGATACCAGAGGCAGCGCAGCACCGTCAGACATCGGGATACCAGAAGCAGCGCAGCACCGTCAGACATCGGGATACCAGAGGCAGCGCAGCACAGTCAGACATCGGGATACCAGAGGCAGCACAGCACCGTCAGACATGGGGTCACCAGAGGCAGCGCAGCACCATCAGACATGGCGATACCTGCGGCAGCACAGCACCGTCAGACATGGGGACACCAGAGGCAGCGCAGCACCGTCAGACATTGGGATACCAGCGACAGCACAGCACCGCGAGACATGGGGCTACCTGCGACAGCGCAGCACTGTCAGACATCGGGATGCCTGCGGTACATGGGAATACATACACCACCAACACCATCAGACATGAGGACACGCATAGCAGGGGCGGCACCTACAGCACTAATAGGTATAGCTGTGTGCATCAATTCAGAATCCCAATATTTGAAAGAGAAGCACGATATGCACGGCATCTAACCGAACCGTGCTGGGGTGCCAACATAACAGCCGGTTCGTTACGTAAATTCAGACCGAGTTGGTACAACTAGTATGCATCTAGGACGACAGAATTAGCCATTCTAACAGCCTGGTGCAGAAAATTACGTACCCTTTCGCCGTTGCAAGCGTAGTTTGTAGCTTAAAGTCATCATTTTAATCACGTATAAACACCAGAGACTTGCATGAAAGCAATGAACGAAGCCATTTCTATAAAATCCCATGCTTATCATGAGGTACGACTGACCATGCAGTGACACCGTTTCGGTGTGATTAGAACTGGGACCTGCCCCCCATGTGACCGATGGCACCCGGTAGCACGGTGGGAGACCGATCAGATCGCCAGGCGACCAAGTGTGAGGCAGTGCTGTGGTACCTTGATGTGAACTCAGCGCACCAACTCATCGACAGAGCCGTCAGCCGCTCAACATCATTGGCTAGACAGCTTCAGCCTTCCCATCCCACTACAACCGCACCTCCCACCCCACCTTCCGCTCCGCACCAACACCACAAGCGTGCGTTCCCGTGGCCTCCCCACACAGCCGACCACACACCGATGTCCGACCACGTGTTTTGATCCAGCCCTCCGAACGTTGCATTAGGCACCCACAACACTTCTCCGGGCCGCTGTCTGTCCCGTTCACTGTCACATTTGGCTGTTCAACGGCCACATTCCACCCGTATCACTCGCCAGTCCTCCGAGTCACACTGGACTGAACCAGGAGATTCGAGTGACGCGATGAGACGCGCCGGCAAACAACAGTGGGCAGATGGCACGCCGAGGAGGTGGTGGGTGGCCGGCGGAACACGTCCTCCAGGCGCCTCCAGCTCTGTGTTACTGACCCTGTCCTGTGTACCCATCGGGAGGGCGGCTCGGTTTGGCGACCGTCCGTTGACCGGATACATTCGCCGTACCGTTGCCCCAGTTTCCACGTCACTCGTTGTGCTAGGGCAGTTGCATCACAACAAGCGAAGAATGCTCGGATGCTTCTTCGTGACGACCGGTGGTCATGCACCACGAAGGTTTCATCAGGGCCCGATGCTCGCCGGTGTATTCGATGTTACTGCAATGCGGTGTTTCTCTCCAATTCACACAGCACGAGACTTAACCGAAGCGTGAGAGAATTAACGGATCAAATGGCCGCTGGTGTAAATCAGGCAGCATACATCGACCAGCTGATGTCAAAACGAATTACTGCACAACATGAAGTCGACCTCCGAACACTTTGCAGCATGACAGAATGCCCACCTCTGTCATTATTTAGTTAGTTAGTTATTTTGGCTTTAGGGCGCTTCGACCTCTGTCATTATAATACGAAACCCTTACACAGTAGTAGACGATTGCAATTCTGAGATCATATTCATCGGCTTCGATTGAGATCACGAAGCGTCGTCCTGTTGACGGTGCCAATGCCGGGAACTGGTTCAATGTCAGCGTCTCCCAAATAGATGCGAGCCTTCCGTCCTGCTGGAGTGTTGTCCGTTAGTGAGTTAACTGAGCCTTCCGGTGCATCGGCAACCGTGGCCGTGCAGCGCCCATAACTTGACTGGTCACATAGATCGCTGCTAGTGAAGTTTCATACTATCTCACAGCCAATGATATAAGTCATGACGGACAGCAATATGGTGTTAATGAACCAGGGCATTTGCAAGTGTAGACCACTGGAAAGGACACGTCCGACGAAAGACTGAAGACCCGTCCAGATGCGACAATGAGAGAGTCATCATCTAGAACTTCTTGCAGCGAAAGCGAGTATACGCATCTGAAGATGCGACCCTGTCCGTCGACACACGATGCGCAAGAGGGAATCCGTCCTCCTGTATAGCTTACAATGGCTGCTGAGGCTTTGCTCGACTGGAACTTCGTACCGCACACGTACATATTCACAAGGTGCATGGTGGTGATCGTGCCCGTGGTGGTTTCAAAAGGAATGAGTGCATTGACCGCTTGATCGATTTGCGTGTCCGTGGATATTTTATGGGCACATCCCACACGCCAATGTGCCGACAAAACACAGGCAGTCATTTTATGGGCACATATCACACGCCAATGTGCCGACAAAACCGAGGCAGTCATTGTATGGGCACATATCACACGCCAATGTGCCGACAAAACAGAGGCAGTCATTTTATGGGCACATATGACACGCCAATGTGCCGACAAAACAGAGGCAGTCATTTTATGGGCACAAACCACAGGCCAATGTGCCGACAAAACAGAGGCAGACCACTAGCCGTGAGGAGCCAGCCTCAGTCGCAGACCATCAGTGACGTGACACAAGCCCTATCAAGAGCCTGCGAACTCACGTCGATAAGATACGCAGCAGGTATCCGCGTGGAAAGTACAGCGTCCTCAGATACCTGTGTACCGCACATATCCACCGGTCTTGACCGTCTGCACGCCAGCCGGGCTATTCGGTAGGCTGGCTGGTTACCTGAGCTTGAACACTCGCACGTCCGGCGGTCCGCGCCAACTTCGCATGTCCGGGGGGGGGGGGGCAGATGTCTGCCCACCCTAAGATCTCCAGAACTATGCTAGGTAGCGACAAACGGAAAACGGCGTTGGATAGCTGGTGACAAGCTCTATCGAAAGTATTTCGGTTATTTTCTCGTTCAGGTCAATATTTAGGTCACTGGGTCATCATGTCAAATTCGACCAGATCGGGTGGGACCCTCAGATATTGGCACATATCTCAGGACCTGTAACAGATAGAAACAAACTGCAAATGCTATTCGACAGCCCTTGAAATGTGCTATCGACATACGCTGTGTAATTCAAGGTCAGGTCAACAGATGGGTCACCGAAACTATGCCCTCAGGTCAAGGTCATGGGGTACACTAGGGAGGTCATGTAATATATCAATCGACACGTCTTGGCGATACAAGCACAATGATGGTAATTTCAGCCTTCTAGCTCAATGCAGTGCGATATAATGCGCAGAAATGTGCTAGTGATTCCAGGTGACCTCAGCTGACCTTGGTGAGGTCACTGAGCAAAAATATCAGCGGTGACATTGAGAATAGCTTTGAACTACACGCCATAACCGTTGGAGGTCATTCCGAGAGCAAATATGTAACCAGGAAACATTTGTATATTTTACCATTGGCCTATAATGGGGAAGCCATGGCCGCGACCTGACCTCAGGTCAATGCTAAACAAAAACCGTGATATACATATTATAGTCCTTGATAAGATCATGACGTGATATAAGTTTGAAATCAATCGCCCAATTATTGTGGGAGTGATGCCACTTATAACTCCGAGGGATGTTGGGTCACTTCGCATGACCTGGTGACCTGACTTGAGATGACCCAGGGTCAAAAATTTCTGAGGATATGCGGAAAATACCAATGAGCAGCCATGCGAGGTTTGGCCTTGCTAACCCGATTAGTATGGCGGCAAAGTACGAAAAACCGCAGGGGGGCAGATATCTTCCCCCCCCCAGGACGTGCGCGGGTTAAGACACGCCGGCCAGGTTTGATCACCTGGTGAGCGCAACCAGCAGCATGGCTCTCATTATATATTCAAAAGGATTCTGCTCAATTTCTAAGGATTCCTAATTACATATACCTAAGTCACACATTAAAAAAGCATACACATACGACAGAAGACTGCAATACTACACTTAATGGCATATGACAGCAAACCTTACGTTGGAGATAGTCACATAATTTACCAGTTTGCATAACACGCGAATCGTACCCTAAAATGTTAATAAGCTTATTCATGTTAACGTTTATGACTACGGTGTATCAATTGCAATCACGGCTCGTTGAAACGCGTAGTTAAAAATGGAATTCAAGGAAAAACGGTTTCGATCCCGTCTCGGGA